>PITA01022468.1:0-30288 GCA_004023965.1 Spilogale gracilis | reverse complement strand
GGGACGCCTGAGTGGCTCAGTTGGTTAAGCCACTGCCTTCGGCTCAGGTCATGATCCTGGAGACCCGGGATCGAGTCCCACATCGGGCTGCCTGCTCGGCGGGAAGCCTGCTTCTCCCTCTCTCACTCCCCCTGCTTGTGTTCCCTCTCTGGCTGTGTTTCTCTCTGTCAAATAAATAAAATCTTTAAAAAAAAAAAATAAAAAAAAATAAAAAAAATAAAAAAAATCAACTGCAGCATTGGTTCAAAAAACACTGCAAACAATCTAAATGTGCATTAACAGAATGGGCAAATTATGCCACAGCCATTTTATGGAATTATGTGATGGCTGAAAGGAATGAGAGATATCTAAGGGTGCAACGTGGAAATCTCTTCAGGACATTTTTTTTTTTTTTTTTAAAGATTTTGTTTGTTTGTCAGAGAGAGAGAAAGAGGACAAGCAGGGGGAGTGAAAAGCAGAGGGAGAAGCAAGCTCCCTGCTGAGCATGGACCCTGATGCGACACTCGATTCCATCCCAGAACCCTGGGATCATGACCTGAGCCGAAGGCAGATGCTTAACTGAGTGAGCCACCCAGGTGTCCCTTGAGGATGCATTTTAAGTGAAAAAAAACAATCAAATAAAATGTTTAGTATGATATCACATTATATAAGTGGGATATATCCTGTATTTTAATATTGGTACTCCCTCTAAAAAAACAAATACCCTCAGTATTATTTTTTTTGTAATGTAATTTACATCACACAAGTAAAGTGTTGTTAATAATGCACACTCACTACTGAAAGATTTAAAATGTAGGAAAGTATTTAAGGAAAGAAAACACCTGGAATTCCACCACCTAGAGAGCTCTACCTTAACATTTTGATGTATTTTCTTCTGGTATTTTTTTCTACATATATATACCTATAAATTAATTCTTCTCTAAAACAAACCCAAAACTTGGGATTATATTCTATGCAGTTTGGAAAACCCTCTAGTCTCTTCTTATAATGTGAGCACTTTCCCATGGCTTGAACTATTCAAGTTTGATTTTTAGAGGCTGCACGGTACTCCATTTTACAGATATAATAAATGTAATTAATCTTTTTCATTACTTCTAAATTTTTGTGACTATAAAAAACGTGATGAACTCCAGTGTTTGTAACCCTTCACACGTGTCTTTCTTCAGTATCTTACTTTCTATATTAGAGCTGCAGGCCTCTTCTTTTAGAAAAACTCTGATGTAGTCACTCAATTTTCCACTTAACTGTTAAAGTTCTGAATTGTACCTCTCGTCTGCTAACCCTTTACTCATCTGTTTCCCCAGTTCTGACTGCACGTGAGAGTGATAGGAATAGCTACTCGACTTCTTGGTGTTCCTATAGCCCCAGTACAGTTCTCCTCTTTGCTAAGTGAAAACCATTCTTTGCTTATGATGCTTGAGACCATAAGGCCCAGGGAAAAGTTTCAACAGCCACCACCTTTCCTTTGGTGTCCCTCATCCACACATAGTCCTGGTGGCATACCATTACTGTATTTCAGGAAAATGGCGATGGTGAAGGGGCAGATTTTGCTTTCCATGCTTGCTGTGAACTCTGGGTCTACTGTACAAACGATGCACAGGGTCTCCATCACCAGGTTGAGGACCTCTGAGCTGAACTGGGCTGCTAGGTGAATTAAGCCATCCAAGATACTGGGGAGGAAAGGCTGAAGCACGTGGGTACTCTCTGAGACTTTTAGTTGGTCACAGTAACTAGAGAGAGAGAGAGAGAGAGAGAGAGAAAGAGGAGAGAGAGAGAAGCAAGCATTAATCATAAGTGATTCCTTTAATTCCTGGTTTTTCTAGTCGGTATCACAAATTATAGCATTTATATGTGTAACTTTATAAAACTACTTGTAGAGTGAATTTTTACATCGTTTTGGAGCATATTTTATAAACATCAGCACCACCATCTCTATGCTAATTTATTTCTGCACTGGTTTTTTTTTGCATTTTAAACATTCATCCCTCTCCCACTCTGTCATATCATTATATTCAAATTATTAAGATGTTAATTAAATGCTTTACAATTCCTCAGATTACTGCTTTAGTCACATCCTTCAAATTTTGATATATATTTCTGTTATTTTTCAAATAGTTACAGAAGTCTTTTTTTTTTTTTAAAGATTTTATTTATTTATTTGACAGAGAGAGGAGGAAGCAGACTCTCCGCTGAGCAGAGAGCCTGATGCGGCCCTTGATCCCTGAGTGAACTGAGCCAAAGGCAGGGGCCCAACGCACTGAGCCACCCAAAGGTCTTTTTAAAGATCTTTTAAAATTTATTTATTTGAGAGTGTGCGGAGGGTGGGTGGGGAAGAGCAGAGGGAGAGGGAGAAGCAGATTCCCTGTTGAGCACAGACCCTGAAGAGGGGCTCAATCCCATGACCCTGAGAACATGACCTGAGCCAAAATCAAGAGTCAAATGTCTTAAATAAAAAACAAAACAAAAACAAAAACTCAAACAAAACAAAAACAGGATTGGGGGGAGGCTCTGAATGGCTCCGTTGGTTCAGTGTCTAACTCGTGATTTCAGCTCAGCTAGTGATCTCAGGGTTGTGAGATCGAGCCCCACTTTGGGCTCTGGCCTACAGAGTCCACTTTGGATTCTCTATCCCTCTGCCCCTCCCATTCGTGTTCTTTCTCTTCAATAAATAAATAATAAAACAAACAGACAAACAAATAAATAAATAATCAATCAACCAATCAACCAACCAATCATTGAGTCAGGGGCGCCTGTGTGGTTCAGTCGGTTACGCATATGCCTTCTGCTCAGGTCATGATCCCAGAGTCCTGGAATTAAGCTCAAGTCAAGCTCTCTGCTTGGTGGGGCACCTCCTTCTCTCTTTCCTCTGCCTGCCACTCTGCCTGCTTATGCTCATTCTGTTGGATAAGTAAAGTATTAAAAAAAAAAAAAAAAAAGTCAGATGCTGAACTAAGTCACCCAAATGTGGCCAAATAGTTACAGGGTTTTTTTTTTGGGTTTTTTTTGGTTTTGTTTTAAAGATTTTGTTTATTTATTTGTCCAAGAGAGAGCAGCAGGCAGCCGGAGAAGCAGGCTCCCCGGGGAGCAAGGAGCCTGATGTGGAACTGGATCCCAGGACCCTGGGATCACGACCTGAGCCAAAGGCAGATGCTTAACTGACTGAGCCACCCAGGTGTCCCAATAGTTAGTTTTTTTTCTTTTTTTTAAAGATTTTATTTATTTGACACAGAGAGAGAGAGATCACGAGTAGGCAGAGAGGCAGGCAGAGAGAGAGAGGAGGAAGCAGGCTCCCTGCTGAGCAGAGAGCCCGATATGGGCCTCGATCCCAGGACCCTGAGATCATGGCCTGAGCAGAAAGCAGAGGCTTTAACCCACTAAGTCACCCAGGCGCCCAGTTAGACAGTTTTGTAACATCTTTTTTAGCACAACTGTTATTTAGTAGATTATTTAACTTTCATGTTATAAACATTTTGTACTTTTTGGAGTATTTTGCATTCTAAAATGAGATCAATTTGTATAGACATTCTAGGCAATAATAAATTTGTGTAATATGTGTACAATAGAAAATTGTGTACCAAAATTTGTATACTATTTGTAGGGCTTTAAGTTTTCTATATATAGTTTTAACTTATTCCCCTCTGACTCAATCAATATTTACCGAATGCTGCTTACCATGTCCAATGGAATATAATTATACTGTTTAAGTCTTTACTTTTATCGTCAGAATGGCAATAAAACTCAATAATAAAGGCCCTCCCCAGGTACTCAATAAATGGCTTTTCATAATTTTTTAAGTGGCTTATAATCATATTACTTGCATCAGATGCTGGGTTCAAAGGTCCCTAATGAACAGTGAAACTGTGGGCTTTAATCTCTCAGATTTGTCCATAGACTTCTTAAAGAAGTATTTATTTACTTATTTGAGAGAGAGAGAGAGAAAGTGGGTGAGTGGACGGAGGAGCAGAGGGAGAGGAACAATCCACAACCCATGAGATCACGACCTGAGCAGAAATCACAAGTCGGACACTTAACCAACTGAGCCGCCCAGGAGCCCCAGACTTTTTTTTGGTGTGCAACACCTTGAATTTTTTTAAAATATTTTATTTATTTGACAGAGAGAAATACAGTGAGAGAGGGAACACAAGCAGGGGGAGCGAGAAAGGGAGAAACAGGCTTCCCACCGAGCAAGGAGCCCAATGTGGGACTCGATCCCGGGTATCCAGGATCATGACCTGAGCCGAAGGCAGTCGCTTAACCAACTGAGCCACCCAGGCGCCCCAACACCTTGATTTTCAAATTTACCCTGCTCTGGATCTAACTTTTCCTTAAAAGCTGAACTGTCATCTGGCCTTGGTCAGCTCTCAAGACCTTAAACTAGGTTTTGCACCCATCATGCTACTGGTACTCAATTGTGCTCTACCAACTTCCCTCTGCTTCTCCACTCTAAGGATTTACAGTTACTCTGCTCTTCTGATGAACCTGAAACTATACAGTCTGGTAGATCATGGAGATCATATCATCTGCTTAGATCATCTGGGATCTTGTATGCCACACTAAGGAAGGTTTGACTTTATTTTGGAAGCCAGTGTATCTCAAACTTTTTAAACAAATGATTCCTAATAACTTCTCTGCCCTCCCTGAAAGTCTCCAAGTAAAACTGAAACCCCAGGAAGATGCTAAAGATTTATCCTGCAGCTTCATGTATCCCCTGGCATGCTAAGACTTTGTCCTGGGGTACCTGTATCTCAGTTTGAAGAGCACAACTGAAACCATGAGAATTTCATTTACAAGAGCAGAAATATCAGATCTCTATTTTATTTAAAGATTTTATTTATTTTTTTATTTGACAGAGAGAGAGAGATCACAAGTAGGCAGAGAGAGAGGAGGAAGCAGGCTCCCTGCTGAGCAGAGAGCCCGATGTGGGCCTCGATCCCAGGACCCGGAGATCATGACCTGAGCAGAAAGCAGAGGCTTTAACCCACTGAGCCACCCAGGCTCCCATCAGGTCTCTATTTTAGAAAGAACACTTAGACAGCTAAAATACTACAGATTACAGTAATAGAGGCTGGAGCAGAGACATCAATTAGGAAGCAATGGCAGCAATTTAGGCACAAGAAGTTGAGAATATAAGCTAGGCTAGTAGTAGTAGGAGAGAAGAGATGAAAGGCTAAGAAACCAAGAACTAAAAGGGAGAGATCTGGAATCTCCACTTTTATGAAAACAGGGGATACAAAATCTCTTTAAGTATAAGATCTAAAGGTACCAATTTCTTAAAAAAAAAAAAAAGGTACCAATTTCTTCTACTAAAATAGGAGAATACAGGTAGGGAAGGTTTGGAGGTGGTCAACAGTAAGCGCAGGAGTGGATGTGTTTATTTTTAGACACTTAAAGATATACCTGCCCTGGTACTGATAAGTAGCAGATATATTAATTTAGAGCTCTGGAGAAAGGCTGGCAGAACTGATTTGAGAAATGGGACACAAGTAGAAGTATTTGTTGACCAGTATCTTGTTTCGGAAATGATTCTGGGGAGTTCGCAATGATACATAAATTATGACATGGAAGAATAAATTAAAACCAGGGCAAGAGAAAAGCAAAGGTGGTGTGATGGTCATAAAAGTCTGCTAGTGACAACAAAAAGAACGTTTCAGTAATGTGATAAGGACATAAGTCAGATTGTAACTTGTTGGGAAACTGAACAGGGAAATGATCAACTGGAGAATCTTGGCTGTGAAGAAGAGAATAGTTAGGATCCCTTTACAGTTTCTATGCTGGGAGCACAGATGTGGTCAAGGGATCCAGCCTCTGATACAAGAGTATATAAAATTTTATAAACATGTATGAGTGTTTATTTCCCTGCTGTGCAAAGCTTTTGTCATCTTTTCAGAGTTTTGCTCCACTTTTCAAGTAAATCACTGCCCATATAGTCAGAGACTTAACTTGCACATTTTAATGATACAGTAGTGTTAGCAACTATAATCAGTTTTGGATTAGATCCTCTGATTTTGTTCACCTCATAGAGGAGAGTGTACCCTTCTATCAACCTTTCCCCATACCCCCACTCTCCAGCAACCACTTTCTGCTTTTTTAAAAAAGATTTTATTGAGACAGGAGAGAGAGAGAGAGAGACAGAATGAGCATGAGCAGTGGGAGAAGCAAAGGGAGAGGGACAGGCAGACTCTGCGCTAATCCCAGAGCCCATAACAGGGCTCGATCCTAAGACCGAGATTAAGACCCAAACCGAAATCAAGAGTCAGACGTTCAACTGACTGAGTCACCCAGGTAACCCCACTGCTTTCTTTTTAAATGAGAATGATTTTTATTTTTAGGTTCTAGATATAAATGATACCATGCAATATTTGTCTTTCTCTGTGTAGCTTTTTTCACTTGGCATGATGCCTGCAAGATCCATTCCTGTTGCTACAAATGGCAGAAGTTCCTTCTTTCTCACAGCTAAATAATATTCCATTGCATATGTATACCACATCTTTATCCCTTCATCGGCTGACACACACCTAGGTTGTTCCCATATGTTGGATACTGTAAATTACAAGCAATGAACATGGGAGTGTGATCTCTTCTAGATCCTGTTTTCATGTACTCTGGATATTTACCCCAAAGTGGGATTGTTAAATGAAATGGTAGTTCTATTCAAAATTTTTGAGGAAATTCCATGCTGTTTTTCATATACTGCTTTACCAATCAATATACATTCCCACCAACAGTACACAAGGGTTACCTTTTCTCCACAACGTCATTAATACTTGCTATTTTGGATAACAGAATACACTTGTTTTGGATGACAGCCACTCTAACATGTGTGAGGTGTTATGTCATTGTGGTTTTGATGTGCATTTCCCTGTTGGCCACTAATAGGTCTTTGGAAAAGTGTATATTCTGTTCCTATGACATTTTCTTTTTTTCTTTTTAAAGATTTTATTTATTTATTTGACAGAGAGAAACACAGCTAGAGAGGGAACACAGCAGGGGGAGTGAAAGAAGGAGAAGCATGCTTCCCGCTGAGCAGGGAGCCCGGTGTGGGGCTCGATCCCAGGTCTCTGGGGGATCATGACCTGAGCCGAAGGCAGCCACTTAACCAACTGAGCCACCCAGGCGCCCCCCCCCCCAACCAATGCCATTTTCTAACTGGACTGTTTTATTTGCTATTGAATTTTTAAATATATTTAGAATATTAATCCCCTATTAGATATGATTTATAAATATTTTCTCCCATTTTGTAGGTTGCCTTTCATTTTGTTGATGGCTTCCTTTGCTGTACAAAAATTTTTCAGCTTGATGTCCCACTTACTCACTTTTTCTTTTGTTGCCTTTGTTCTTGGTGTCAAACTCAAAGAACCACTACTTAAACCAATACCAAGGATATTAACTTCTATGTTTTCTTCTAGGAGTTTCATGGTTTAGGTCTTGTGTTCAAATTTTTATTCCATTCTGAGTTGACTTTGGTATGTGGTCTAAGATTAAGGGTTCAGTTTCATTCTTTTGCATACAGCTGACCAGTTTTCCCAACACCATTCATTAAAGAGACTATTCTTTTCTCATTGTATACTTTTGGCTCCTTTGCCGTAAATTAATTGACCATGTATGTGTGGGTTTACTCCCAGGCTCCGCATTCTTTTCCACTGATCTGTGTACCTATTTTATGACAATACCATACGGTTTTGATTACTACTATAGTTTTGTAATATAGTTTGAAATCAGGGAGTATGAAGCCTCCAGTTTTGTTCTCTTTCTCAAGATTGCTTTGGCCATTCAAGGTCTTTTCTGATTCCATACAAATTTTAAGACTGTCTGCCCCTTGGAAGTTTTAATAGGAATTGCACTGAATCTATAGATTGTTTTCAGGAGTGTGAAAATTTAAGTAACATTAATTCTTCTAATACATGAGCATGGAATTAACTTTCCATCTTATTTGTATTTTCTCCAATTTCTTTCCTCAATATCTTACAGTTTACATATCTTTTTATTTTTATTTTTAAAATTTTATTTATTTGACAGAGAGAGACACAGCAAGAGATGGAACACAAGCAGGAGGACTGGGAGAGGGAGAAACAGGCTTCCTGCCGAGTAGGGAGCCCAATGCCAGCCTCGAACCCAGGACCCTGGGATCACCACTTAAGCCAAAGGCAGGCACTTAACGACTGAGTCTCCCAGGCTCCCCAGTGTATAAATCTTTTTAAATAAAATATTTTATTTATTTGAGACTGAGTATGTGTAGATGAGTGGGGGGAGGGGCAGGAGAGGGATAAGCACACTCCTTGCTCAGCCCCAGGACCCAAGCTGAAGTCAGATGCTTAACTGATGGAGCCACCCAGGTACCTCTTCAGTGTAGAGCTTTCATCTACCTGGTTAAAGTTATTCTTGATATTTTACTGTTTTTGATGCAATTATAAATTGTTTTAAAATTTGCTCAAAGTTCAATATTAGAAATGCAATTAATTTTTGTATATTTTGTATCCTGTAAATTTACTGAATTAGTTCTAACAGTGTTTTGGTGGAGTTTTTAGGGTTTTCTACATATATAATACCATGTCAACTGCAAATAGAGACAATTTTATGTCTTCCTTTTCCTTCTGGATGTCTTTTCTTTCCTGTTTTAGTTAAAACTTCCCTATGTTGAACAGGAATGGTGAGAGTGGACATCCTTGTTTTATTCTTGGTCTTAAAGGAAAAACTTGCAGAGTTTCACTGTTCAGTATGGTGGTAGCTGTGGGTTTGTCATAGTTGGTCTCTATTGTATTAAGGTGCTTCTACTATACTCACTGTTTTTATCATGAATGGATACTGAATTTTGTCAAATGCTTATATTTCAGGAATAAATCCCACTTGATCATAGCTGTGATCCTTTCAATGTACCACTGAATTTGGTTTCCTCATAATAATTTGTTGAGAATTTCTGCATCTATATTCATCAGGGATATTGAACTTTAGTTTTCTTTTCTTGTACTCTGTCTGGTTTTGGTATCATGGTAATGCTGGTTTCATAAAATGAGTTTGGAAGTGCTCCATCTTTCATTTTTTTGGGAAAGTCTGAGCAAGGATTTGTATTAATTCTTCTTTAAATGTTTGATAGAATTTACCAGTGAAATCATCTGGTCCTGGACTTTTCTTTTATGGGAAGTTTTTTGATTACTGATCCAACATCTTTACTTATTAATGTCTGTTCAGATTATCTACTTTTTCACAATTCAGTCTTGATAAGCTGAATACAGTTTCTAGAAATTTCTCCATTTCTTCTAAGTTATCCAATTTGGTGGCATATTAGTCTCTTATGATCCTTTGCCTTTCTGTGATATCAGTTATAATGTCTCCTCTTTCATTTCTGATTTTTTAAAAAGATTTATTTATTTTAAAGAGAGAGGGCGACAAAGAGAATCCTCAAGCAGATTCCCTCACTAAGCAAAGAGCCTGACTCGGGTCTCAATCTCAAGACCCTGAGATCATGATCTGAGCTGAAACCGAGTCAGAGGCTTAACTGACTGAGCCACCCCAGCGCCCCTCATTCCTGATTTTATATTTGAGCCTTTTCTCATTTCTTTTTAGCCTAATTATAGAGTTTGTCAGTTTCATGTTTTCAAAACACAAAGCTCTTTGGTTAGTTGGTTTTTTCTATAGTTTTTCTGTTCTCTATATTTATTTTTGCTCCATCTTCCTATGATTAACATTGGGCTTAATTTGTTGCTCTTTTTCTAGTTCCTGAGATGTAAAGTTAAGTTGTTAGAGATCTTTTTCTTTTTCTTAATGTAGAGTCTTATCTCTCTATATAAACTTCTCTCCTAAAACTGGTTTTGCTATGTTATCTTTCCACTTTTGTTTCAAGATATGCTCCTGTTTTTCTTTTCTTTTACCATTGATTATTTATAGCTTGTTAATTTTCACATATTTGTGTATTTTCTAGTTTTTTTCCTGTAATTAATTTCTAGTGTTATTTCACTGCGGTTGGAAAAGATAGTTGGTATGATTTCAATCTTAAGTTTGCTAGGGCTTGTTTCGTGACCTAACACATGGTCTTTCCTGGAGGATGTTCTGTGCATACTTGAGAAGAAGGAATATTCTGCTGTTATTGGATAGGATGTTCTGTACATGTCTATTAGGTCCATTTAGTCAAAAGTATAATTCAAGCCCAGTATATCCTTATTGATTTGTTTGGATTGACTTATCCATTGTCAAAAGCGGGTTATTAAAAGTCCCTGAGTAGTACTGTACTATTGTCTATTTCTGCCTTCAGATGTTAGTATTTGCTTAATGTATTTAGGTGTTCTAATGTTAAATGCATATATATTTACAAATGTTACATCTTTTTGATAAGTTGATTCCTTTATCATTACATAATGACCTTTTTTCTGTCTCTTGTACAGCTTTT
The DNA here is from genome assembly GCA_004023965.1 of Spilogale gracilis. Lineage (NCBI taxonomy): Eukaryota > Metazoa > Chordata > Mammalia > Carnivora > Mephitidae > Spilogale > Spilogale gracilis. The sequence goes on along the minus strand of PITA01022468.1, from coordinate 19,907 downwards.
GAGCTAAAGTCTATTTTATCTGATAAAAATATAGCTACCCTTGTTCTGTTTTGGTTGCTACTTGCACAGAATAGCTTTTCCATCACCTCACTTTCAGCATGCATATCCTGAAGTCTCTCTTTTTTTAAAGATTTATTTATTTATTTATTTAATAGAGAGAGCGAGAGAGAGCACGAGTAGGCAGAGAGAGGAGGAAGCCCGCTGCTCCCTGCTGAGCAGAGAGCCTGACATGGGCCTTGATCCCAGGACCCTGAGATCATGACCTGTGTGGAAGGTAAAGGCTAAACCCTCTGAGCCACCCAGGCGCCTCCTGAAGTCTCTTAAAAGCAGCATATAAGTTGGGTCTTTTTAAAAAAATCCATTCGGCTACTCTTGACATTTGATTAGAGATTTTTTTAAATAAAATTTTATTTTTTTATTTGAGAGAGACAGAGCACAAGCGGGGAGGGGGGAGGGGTAGAGGAAGAGAGAGAAGCAGACTCCCTGCTGAGCAGGGAGCCTGATGCTGGGTTGGATCCGAGGACCCTGGGATCATGACCTGAGCTGAAAGCGATACTTAATCAATTGAGCCACCTAGGTGTCCTTTGATTAGGGATTTAAATCCATTTACATTTAAAGTAATTTTTGAGAGGCACCTGGGGGGTATAGTCAATTAAGCATCTGACTCTTGATCTCAGGGTCATGAGTTCAAGCAGTGTACTGGGCTGGCTCCATACTAGGCATGGAGCCTACCTGAAAAAAAGAGTAATTTTTGATCAGTAAGGACTTATTAATGCCATCTTACTGTTTTCTGGCACTCTATAGTTCTGTTTTCCTTTTTTCCTCTCTTGCTCTCTTTCTTTGTGAATTTATGATTTTCCATAGTGGAATGCTTTGATTCTGTTGTCTATTATAGACTTTTGCTTTGTGGTTACTGTGAGGCTTACATAAAACATTTACAGATGAAACAGTTTATTTCACACTGCTAACTTTGTATACAAAAGCTCTACTCTTTATTACTTCTCTTTTATGTTTTTGATATCATAGTTTAACTTTTTATATTGTATATTAATTAACAAATTATTTAGCTAGTTATTTTCAATACTTTTGTCTCTTAACCTTTAGAGTTAAATGGTTAACACACTGCCAGATTACAGTATTAGAGTATTCTGAATTTGAATATATAATTATTTTTACCAGTGTGTTACATATTTCTATTATTAATTTCATTTCAGTTTGAAGAATTCTTCTCAGCACTTCTTGTAAGGTAGGTCTAGTGGTAAAGAATTCCCTCAGTTTTGTTTGAAAGACTTTATCTTGACTTGCCTTCATTCCTGAAGGACATCTTTGCCGCGTATTCTTGGTTGACTGTTTTTTCTTTTAGCACTTTAAATATATCACCCTATTGTCTCCTGGCCAGCAAGTTTTCTGCTGCAAAGTCAGCTAATAGTCTTACAGGGATTCCCTTAAACGAGAGAAATGTTTTTCTCTTACTGCTTTAAAAGTCATTTTAATTTTTTTTTTTTTTAAGATTTTGTTTATTCATTTGACAGAGAGAGACAGCAAGAGCAGGAACACAAGCAGGGGGAATGGGAGAGGGAGAAGCAGGCTTCCCATTGAGCAGGGAGCCCAATGCAGCACTCCATCCCAGGAACCTGGGATCATGACCTGAACCGAAGGCAGCTGCTTAACAAATGAGCCACCCAGGCGCCCCCAGCTGATTTTAGACAGTTTTTTTTTTAACTAATTGATAGTTTTATTATAATGTATGTTGGAGAAGATCATTTTGAACTGGAATTTTGGGGTGAAATATTAGCTTCATGAACTTGGATGTACAACTTCTCTTCAGATTTAGGACGTTCTCAGACATTATTTAATTAAGCTTTCTGCCCCCTTCTTCTTCCGAAGCTCCAATAATTCACAGATGGTTGAATTATTCCTAACGTTCACATAGGTTTTCTTCGTTCTTTTTCATTCCTTATTCTTTGCCCTCCTTGACTGGATAATTTCAAATTTGGGTCCTGTCTTCCATTTCATGTTTTTTCTTTTTCTTGAGTTGTTCTGCTTTTGATGGTCTCTGTTGTTTTTATTTCATTTATTATATTCTTCATCTCCCTCTGGAATTTCTACTTGGTTCTTTTCATGATTTCTATTTCTTTGCTGAACTTTTCATTTTGTTTATGTATTGTTTTTCTGATTTCATTGAATTTTTTTTTTTAAAACAGCTATTTTGGATTCTTTATCAGGTATATCTTTGTATTTGGGGTCAGTTACTGGAAAATTATTGTGCTCCTTTTGTGGTGTCACATTTCCTTGATTTTTCTTTTTTCTTTCTTTCTTTTTTTTTTTTAAAGATCTTATTTATTTGACAGAGAAACACAGCCAGAGAGGGAACACAAGCACGGGGAGTGAGAGAGGGAAAAGCAGGCCTCCCGCCGAGCAGGGAGCCTGATGTGGGACTAGATCCCGGGTCTCCAGGATCATGACCTGAGCCGAAGGCAGTCACTTAACCAACTGAGCCACCCAGGCGCCCCAGATTTTTCATGTTCCTTGAAGTCTTTCTTGTGTTGTGGTCTTCACATTTGAAGTAAGTTACTTCTTATAGTCTTTAAAAAGTGTCTAGTCTTAGATTGTTTTGGCTCTAGTGCTATGCTGGAATCTCTCTGTTGCTCCTGGACTTCCACAAAAGCTCGGTCATCCTTGGGTGACTGTCTAAATCTATGTCCTCCAGGGGTTTCTGCACCATAGCTGAGACTGGGTGGAGGGAGGGATACAAGTGAGGGGCATCTTATTCAGGTATCTTGCATACATTATTTCCCCTCAATGCTGTCTGAAGGCATATATAATAATGCACAGCTTTCAATCTCTGCTTCAAAAGGTAAGAAGAAAGCACCAGTAGGTAGAAGACGAATTTTTTATTTTTAGGATTTTAAGGAATTTTTTTAGGATTCAACTGAGACTCTTAAGTTTGGACTTTAAAATATTTCTTTTTTTTTTTTTTTAAGGTTTTAAAAATTTATTTGACAGAGAAATACAGCTAGAGAGGGAACACAAGTAGGGGGAGTAAGAGGGTGAAGCAGGTTTCCCACCGAGCAGGGAGCCCCATGCAGGGCTTGATCATGGGACTCTGGAATCATGACCTGAGCCAAAGGCAGATGCTTACCAACTGAGCCACCCAAGCACCCCTAAAATATTTCTTAAAACAATATTCTCTCTGATCCTGGTAGGAATATAAACAAATGACTAGTTGAGCCACTAGTATATTAGCTGTGAAAAGGGGAGGTAAAACTAGGAAAAAATAAGCAGTGTTTCTAGGCCTCGTTATCCCAAATTTAGTCTCTAAAACAGAGAAATCAATCAACAAAATGACCTGGGGCTCTAATCCTACTTCTGTAACTTTTTTTTTTTAAGATTTTATTTCTTTGACAGAGAGAGACAGCGAGAGAGGGAACACAAACAAGGGGAGTGGGAGAGGGAGAAGCAGGTTCCTGATGAGCAGGGAGCCTGAGATGGGGCTCAATCCCAGGACCCTGACCATGACTGGAGCTGAAGGCAGACGCTTAACAGAGTCACCCAGGAGCCACTACTTCTGTAATTCTTCACTGTACAATCCTATGCAAGTTATTTATCTCTCATTTCTTCACCGTTCTAAGAAAGGGAGTTGGTCTATATGTTTCCAGAGCTGAAGTGAATTTTCAAGGAACAAGGAACAAAAGGGAACGAGATCTACTGGGACTCAAAGAAGCCATGTTCTTTCTTTTTTTCTCCTCTGTTTTCTCTTTTCACTGTGTGACCCACTTCAGTGCCTGCAGCCTATGGCACAGGGGCCAGGCAATGGTTTAGGGCCACAGTTTGCTCTGGCATGGGACACTCTGAGAGGCCCACGGGAACGAGCCTGCCATAAATCCAAACCCATGCACAGAAGCCATGTTCCTGGTATCCCCCCCCCCCCATTCATTTGTCATTTGGTAGGAAATCTTCATCAGAAATTTCCAAGCAACACAATCCACTGGCCAAATGCTGTTTGGGACTTCTCTGAGTAATTTTCTCTTATCACCCGAAGGTGGTATACTCACCCCCAGATGGCTCTCACGGCAGAAATTCGAACTGATGGGGGTTGGGTCTCATGAAGGCCACTAACTGTAGCCTGTAGAAATTGCTGGATCAGTTCAGGGGACATAGCAACAGTGAACCGACTGGCAGCCCAAAGTGCCCGGCCCAAGAGAAAAGGAGACACTGGGAGGAAGAGAGAGCAATTAGGGGTTGGACATTAAAAGTTCTGTTACTTGCCCTTCCACTGTTTCCACCTCCATCCTCAACTTGTCACAGTAACTGGACACTACATAATATATACAACTTAATTAAGGAAAAAGGATGATTTTATCAGATAACAACCTATGGCAAAAAATTCATTTTCCCAGTTTTGCTTTTCACTATTTGTTGCAAAGCAGATCTTGAATATTCTTAGGCTAAAAAGACTTACCTCCCTTATTCCCATCCCTACCTTTCATTATCCTTTACCTGTACTACTAGTTAGTCCTCTAAATGTCTCCATTGCTAGTTTTTTCCTACTCTTGAACCACTACTGAAAACATTATAAATTCTAGCTAACATTCTTTTATTTAATATCTGTCAATAAATTCCATAGTTTACCAATAAAGGCTATTGTAGTTAAGCATTATATTCAAGGCCCCCCTATGATCAGTTAGCTTTAGCATTACTGGTGATTTCCTCTTATGCATTCTAAATTCAAGCACACACCCCTCCCAGCAACTCTCATCTTACTTGGTCATTTCTGTGCTTTGTATATAAGCTAACATATTCACCTCTACTTCCATCATCTAACTGATCTCTTAGGCTAAAGTAATACTAACTATCTCTATGCTAATCTTTAGCTTTCTTACATATCCTTACTTATTTTTTTTTATTCTTACATAGTTTGTTGGGTATTCTAGCTACCTGTGTGAAGGTGTCTACCCTCTGCCTACTATAAGCTGCTTTAAGACAGAGCCTGTAGTTAATCAGCTTATCACAGGGCTTACCTTAGTTACTCACAATAAACATGTAATTGATGAGAATTACTGAAAAGAACCTATCAACCTGTGCCAGTCGGATAATCACATACTAATTTATATAGTACAGAAGTACTCAAAGTATGGTTCAGGGACTTGTGGGTGTCCCAAAGTTAAAACTTTCATAGTGATACCAAGATATGATCCATCTTTTCTATCTCATTCTTTTTCAAGTGTACAGTGGAGTTTCCAGAGGTGATCTGATTTGTGACACCATGGCTCTGACAGGTAATGAAATGTATGTTAGCATTTCCTGTATTTTAGAAACTGATTCTCAGATTTATTTATTTATTTGTTTGTTTATTTAAGAGTGGGGGGGGCTGAGGGAAAGGGAGAGAGAGAATCTTAAGCAGGCTCCACACCCAGCAAGGAGCCTGATTTGGGGCTCAGTCTCAAGACCCTGAGATCATGATCTGAGCCCAAATCAAGAGTCAGATGCTTAACCATCTGAGCCACCCAGGTGCCCCCAAAACTTGTTTTCATTTCCTTCTTTTTTTTTTTTTTTTAAGATTTTATTTATTTATTTGACAGAGAGAGATCACAAGTAGGCAGAGGGGCAGGCAGAGAGAGCAGAGGAAACAGGTTCCCTGCTGAGCAGAGAGCCCAACGTGGGCCTTAATCCCAGGACCCTGGGATCATTACCTGAGCTGAAGGCAAAGGCTTTAACCCACTGAGCCACCCAGGCGCCCTTTCTTTTTTTTAAAAAATATTTTATTTATTTATTTGAGAGAGAGAAAGAGTAAGTGACAGAGAGCATGAGAGGGGAGAAGGCCAGAGGGAGAAGCAGATTCCCCATGGAGCTGGGAGCCTGATGAGGGACTCGATCCCGGGACTCCAGGATCATGACCTGAGCTGAAGGCAGTGGCTTAACCAACTGAGCCACCCAGGCACCCCTCAGTTTTCATTTCTAATATGCTAAATATTGACACATAAAATTCATAGGAAAACTCTTTCGGATCACTGGTAAATCTTAAAGTGTAAAGGAGTCCTGACACCAGAAAGTTTGATACAGAAAAGCTTTTAGCTATTGGCAGGATAATAAATGCTATATATTAAACTTTGTCCCAGTCTCAATTATAAACATTCTCAAGTCTCCATGAGTTTTTGAAGGTTCTTTGCATATTGATGGGCTTAAGAAATTCTGATACTTTCATTCAACACATAATTATGAAATGACTATTACTGCAAGGCATTGTGGGATATAAGCATGTATTAGACACTTCTACCTTCAGAGACCTTATAGTCTAGTATGAGAAAGAAATCATTCATCAGCACAAGGTAAGTACAGAGTGAAAAAGGATATTCCCAATGGGCCTGGGCTCTGGATGGCCAACCATTTTAAATTTTTTGAGTCAGAGAATGGAAGTGACATTGTGAGATATCCTATAAAAGATTACCTACTTAAAGGCAGAGTAGAATGTTTTCAAATGGCTTCAGCTATTCAAAGAGCTATTCTATGAGTGAGAGGCATGTGACTGGATTGGGAATGGAGCAAATAATGTCAAATGTCCCATGATTTATGTACTTGAAGAAAGCAAAGATGGCCTTTTGTAATGGGGGTGGGGAGGTGGGGGGGTCCAAATATAAAAATAAGGCATAGCATGGGCAGAAGCAACATGGCCAAAGATGTCAAATACAGAGATGATAATTCTTAGCTACTGTTCTGCATTGCTGGAGAAATCCTAGTAACATAGTAGAGGCAACTTTTTTTGTTTTTTAAAGATTTTATTTATTTATTAGATAGAGAGAGCGATCACAAGTAGGCAGAGAGGCAGGCAGAGAGAGCAGAGGAAACAGGCTCCCTGCTAAGCAGAGAACCCGATGCAGGCCTCGATCCCAGGACCCTGAGATCATGACCTGAGCCAAAGGAAGAGGCTTTAACCCAGTGAGCCACCCAGGCCCTGCCCCCCCCCCCTTTTTTAAGGCAAGTAGCTAACATGGACTTGAGAATGGAACATTTTAATTATTTGGATATTGGCCAAGAATAAAGTTTGAGAAAAATGACAGGAAACAAACAGGAAGAATAAGCCTGACACAAACTGCCTGGAGTTATTTTGGACTTAATATAAATGACAGAACTCAAGCCAAAGTTCTCAAGGTACAGTAACCAAATTTTCATCCTATTCAAATGCCAAAATCTATCATAAATGTGAGCAGTGATTTGGAAGGGAACGTGAACAGAGTGGAAAAATTATGAATGTGGCAATATTTCTTAGTTGGTAAAGCCTGAGTCAAGGTCTGTAGGCTGTTTTAGAGGTTCAAAGGACACATGAATACCTGGTTTATCTATCTAAGTGAATAATATAACTGAGATGATGACAGGTTTAAATTATCTTCCAGTATCCTGGCATTGTGCTGAAACATACCTGAAAGGTTGAGGTCTGCAAGGATGACACTGGTCAGGAACCCATGCATGTCAAAATGGATCCTGCCATTCTTCACACTGTCAGTGATGATAGACTTCACTGAGCCAAGGGCAAGCATACATGCCTCGTGTACCTTCCACCTGAGAAAGCGATACCATAGTCTGGTAAGACAAACTACACTGCCAAAATGATAAATACCTCAGGGAAAGAGAAACATGAAAGGGCATTCCAGTACAATCTGACCCAAAAAGGCCATTTTATGTCCTTCTAATCTAAATTTAGAGCTGAAAATAGTGACATTTAGATGAACAGATTTCTCTAATTAAAAACAAAGTAAAAGTCCTTCACTCCAAGGCTTTTTAAGTTAAAGGGTAAAATAAAAGCATCTTAACGAGTTATGTTAAGGTTGGGAAGAACTGCTTTTTTTTTTTTTTTTTTTTTTTTTAAGATTTTATTTATTTGACAGAGAGAAACACAGCCAGAGAGGGAACACAAGCAGGGGGAGTGAGAGAGGGAGAAGCAGGCTTCCTGCCGAGCAGGGAGCCCGAAGTGGGACTCGATCCCGGGTCTCCAGGATCATGACCCGAGCCGAAGGCAGTCGCTTAACCAACTGAGCCACCCAGGCGCCCCTGGGAAGAACTGCTTTAAAACACATTGATTCAAAGCAAGGATTTGACTGTCTCAGATCTGATGCCCAGAATACGTTCCCAAGTTAAGTATCCGCTGCTCATTCTTACCAGTGTTCAGTACCACTGTTTTTGGTTTGCTCAGCTTCTTGTAAATGCCGAGTGGCTGCAGCAGCCAGGGCTGCTGCACTCTCATTCTGGAAATCAGTGGCCACTGCCTATGGAGAGAGGGGAGGGGTAATAAACCTGCTTGTGCAAATTAAACCCACTTTACTTTTTAAAAGATTTTATTTATTTACTTGCCAGAGATAGAGAAAAAGAGAGAGCACACATACAAAATCAGGGTGAGTGGGGGGCAGAGGGAGAAGAAGGCTTCTGGCTGAGCAAGGAGCAGATGTGAGACTTGATCCCAGTACCCTGGGTTCCTAACCTGAGTTGAAGGCAGACACTTAACCAACTGAGCCACCCAGGCGTCCCAAATTAAATGTATTTTAATTGCAAACTCAGTAGTTCAAACTCTTTCACATATACATGCTAAACCCCAATTAGGTGTATTAAAAATACAATCACTCTAGTTCAGGATCTTTAATGGAATTAGAATAATACTTATATTTCTGCAGTGCCTAGGCATTGGAAAGCTAAATGTAAAGCTCCCTTTGGCTAGACTGAGCAGAGTGTAAGTGAGCTATAACAGACTCAGCTTCGGATGACAATAGGCCAGATAATTCTCTGGGAGTCTGGGAGAAATAAAGAAATATTCTGGGAGAGATAAAAGGCTAATCTACAAATTGAAACTTAATGTGCTCTTTCCTAGGTGACTTAGAAATACTGAAGGATAATGAGAAGTGTTCACTTATAATGAGAACAAACCTTCCACCCAACAGATAGCAAAAGGCAGCTTCTTCCCAGAACTTCAGCCTAGAGAAAATTCTATGCTCTAGTCAGAGCCAAAGAAAACAGCAGATGTTTGGATGGTCTTCTCTCAGCAATCTAATTTTTTTTTTTTTAAAGTCTGCCAACATCTGGTTTGTGCTACAAATTCTGGCTTAAGAGTGGATTAAACTGAGTATTCCTGATTCAACTACCCTTTCTCATTAGAACACTTTATCCCCTGCACAATTTTTACATCTAAAATTTCCTTGTAAACCAAAACCAGTAGCAATGACTTTGGAATTCCCAAGTCTCAAACTTCATTTGAGATGCTCTTGTTATCCTTAAAGAAGTCTGAGATACAGTCACTCATTAACACTAATGCCTAGAAAGAAGAGGGAACACTCAAGTGATTAAGGTTTTCTAGTTGAAGTTTCATGGGAACCCACTTACCAGCAAGAGATCTTGAGCTGCAATCCTAACTGTATAGGAGAAAGTGTCATCATCCTCATCTTCTACAAACTGTTGGGGGTTGGCGGTCCATACTTTAATCTGAAAGGATGATGAAGTTAGATCTTTGTGAGGCTGCCAATCTGGTTCATACGTTCCCTTTTTTCATCCAGACACACAGGAAGATTTCAACCTTTTGTTTTTATCCTGAACAGAACTCTAGCCTCAAAGTCTTTTTGATGTAGAGAAGCAAATCCTTTATCAAGGTAAGCAGCAGAAATTATTCCTCTCTAGTAGACAGTATTTAGAATGTGGCTGATTACTAGTTCTCTGGTATCTTTCATCAGCTGTTATTTCTGACAGATCAACTGTCAGAACACATTTAGTTTCATGGAATATTTAATGTGAACACTATGTTGCTTCTTATACTGTTTATCTAAGAGAGGAAACATTACCTTAATTTTTAAAATGTTCTTTTCTGGCCTAATGACCCACCAACCAAGCTAATGATCTCTGTCTCTGTGTTAGTATTTATAGAAAAAGAAATCTCAGAGTCCTATTATCTAATATAGGAATTAATAAAACCATAGCACCCACAAATTTTGGCAATAAAATGCTACCAAAGCTTTTCTACAACTTCACATGAAGTTATTCCTCTAGTGTCTATTTTTAGAAATAAAAATTATTCACTTAACCTAGATTTCACATTCAAGTTGCACTTTCCCAAAACAAGCTGGTAACTATTTCCCAAGTATCATTTACCTGCTCCTCAGTGATCTGCATGTACAGGATTATATAGTAAATCAACTCAGGCAAGGCCTTCTTTACAGTGCTTTTGAATTTGCTATTTTCTAGGAGAGCATGGACAAACTCAAAAATGCTAAAGACGAGATTTTCAAAGCCCAGGACTTCACCTACAGGAAATACACAAAAGCAGATTTTAATGACAAGAAAGCAAAAGGAAAGCACGTCTGCTACAAATGAACTACATTATCTTTATAAATTAATGACTATTTAAAGTACTTGCTAATCATTATTCCCAAGGGAACAGAAGAGAGGGAGCTAAGGAGTCAAAGAAAGGAACTTTGAGAATATTAAATATTCTTTGGTTTTTCAAGTAAAAGAATCAGAAACACTGAATATATATTCTGCATGTCTATTTTTTTTTTATTTGAAATACCCAAAACATATTAAAACAGAAATGAAAATAACATCATCTACCAGAAAGAAGTAGGCTGGATAAGATGGCCTTTGAGTGGCTCTTCTAACTCAGAAATTCTATTTTATGCAAATGCCTTTGAGGGACAGATTAAAGATTTTCAATGTCCCATTTTTCCATATCTAATACACTAAAAGGAAACTGAACTAGAAAACTCACTTAAGAGAGTGAAGCCTATGCTATGTTACTGTTTTTGTCTTTTTCCTTTCCTGGATCCCTTTCCTCTCTACGTGGTGTATCTTTCAAGATCAGATAAACTACATACCATCAGAATCCACAGGATCTTCAACTTCCTCTGTGTAATTTACTTCTGTCCTCACATAAGTATGATGAAGAGTAAAGAAACGGAATTTGGAGTCTGCTTTACATGTATTCTACAAGGGAATGTATAACATTCCAACCCTAAGAGTAGATACTTTAAAAAACTCATTTAAAAAAATGGACCACATGAATGCAAGACCTAATGCTAGATTCCCGACTACGGGTGGTAGCAGGTCCCTTAAGCTTTCTGAAAAGGATATAAAGCTGCACTCTCAGTTAGGGTGTTCCAAACAATAGGCAGAATCTGCTGCATGGAGGACACCATGTGCTTTGGGAAGTTTTTCACCAGGGCTGTCACTGCCTGAGAAATTACAAAGAAAAAGATCTAAGAGTTACATGTGATACAGGAGAAAAACCAATGATTTCAGACCACCTTCTAAAATTCTAAGTATCTCAATGGTAGTGAATGTTTACCTTTAGGACTTCCATCTTAAACCCACTGTCAGATGTGGGGCCATCTGGTATCTGGAGGGCCTGAACAAAGGCCTCTGTGAACTGCTGCACCACAGGAAAGATCAGAACTTTGGCTGCACCCTGACAACAGAAACCAAAGTCAATATTGGACATACCACTAATCAACAGCTTCAATACACATATCGAACACCGAAACACAGATCTGAGGCATCTAAAGATTTCTTGACTTAGGTTCCAATCAGAAGAATGCAGCCATAAAGTCACTGAAGGTGTTACCCAAGATTTCAGGTTTCCTTCTCTAAAACCTGCAGTTTCTCACTATGGCCTCCTTAAAAGCTATTATATCTAAGACCAACTTTTCTTTCTTTCTTTTTTTTTTTTAAAGATTTTATTTATTTGACAGAGAGAAACACAGCCAGAGAGGGAACACAAGTAGGGGGAGTGAGAGAGGGAGAAGCAGGCTTCCCGCCGAGCAGGAAGCCCAATGTGGGACTCGATCCCAGGTCTCCGGGATCATGACCTGAGCCGAAGGCAGTCGCTTAACCAACTGAGCCACCCAGGCGCCCCTAAGACCAACTTTTCAAAACTGCTTCTGAATGACAGGGGTTGGCATTTTTCAGCTAGCTTCGTCTCATGCGCGTGGGCCATAGGAAGGTAGGAAGTTCTGGGTGATGGCACATATGAAAAGATGCAGGATAAGGTAGCTGAAGAAATAAGGCTCAAACAAAAGGCAACTAAACTATATACAAGTGAAAAATGTAATCGAAATGCTAAATGTATCCACAACTCTGATTAAATCAGGGCACATTCTGGTTCTACTGAAATAAATCACTGCTATACCTCTAATGGTAATGGAAGGCATAGAGATTTTTAAGCATGAAGTCTGTTCTGGACCCAAAGGCCTCCTTACCTTTTCCAGTTCCTCCATGTTACAGATCATATGGGCACAAGTGGTAAAAATCTCCACAGCTCGGGAACGGGTCCGAATACCATACACCTGTGAAAAGTTACAGCGTAGCCATGAAATAGGCATGTCTGTGTCTGCATATCTGTGACGAGAAGAAAAACTATGACTTCTCAATGCTAATATGGGACTGGGTTCCCTAGAGAAGGGAAACATCATCTACTCATATCCAGGACAGACTTCTGTAATTCAGAGAAAAGCCTGCATAATGTTAGAACTCAGTGAAATTAGCCTTATATGTAGGCTTCTGTGGGCTGATTTGATTAAAACTATTAGGATGGGTGCTCCTTGAAATCTCAACAGTCGACATTATTTCCTTCAAAAGACAGACCCTTGGCTGGCGGCAGAGAGGAGTAGGGAAGTTAAAACATTACTCACAGTTTTATAATACATATATATTACAAGCCTATTATGGGCAATGCAGTGATGGATTGTAAGCACACAAGCTTGGGTGAGCTGCCTTGGCGAAAGGCTAGAAGTAACACAGAGCACTAGGCACTCAAGGGTTGCAGGATGCCAGGAGGTAGGAGATATGTGAGGAAATAATGCAGATGCTATTTCATTCTCTTCTCAAAGGCTGGCCCTCGCAGTTTTAAGTGAAAGATCTAAGGTTAATCCAGATTCAGATCTCCGTCAGTACTAATCTTCAGGTACAGGGAGAGGCAGCAAACACAACAGTTTCTCACATGAGATGTGGAGGCAGACCAGAACCTGAGCAGCCCTTATTCGCTGTGATCTTGGAGCTGAGATTTCATACCTCGGCCATAGTGAAGATCTTATACATCTCTGGAAGAATGACTGGAGCAACAAGTGGCATCTGTGTGTCTGTTACTTCTCGAGTGAATTCTACAAAGGAAAAAGGAGTACTATAAAAACAATAGTGCTTTCTAAAGATGTAAGTGGGAAATTTGTTTTTTTCAAGATTTTATTTATTGGACAGAGAGAGGTCACAAGTAGACAGAGAGGCAGGCATAGAGAGAAGGAAGCAGGCTCCCTGCTGAGTAGAGAACCCAATGCAGGCCTTGATCCCAGGACCCTGAGATCAGGGCTTGAGTGGAAGGCAGAGGCTTAATGCACTGAGCCACCCAGGCGCCCAGTGGGAAAATTTTTGAACTGCTTCTAAGTGGCAGTTCCCAAGCAGAGCACATATAGGTAAAGACAGTGGCCTGGTGGTCTTATCCTGGGGAAGGAAAAGATGCAAATAACTGTTATTTGTTAGAACAGGGAAGAGAACAGCACAAAGATAAAGGAAAATACATAAGAGGAAGGAAAAAAAATTATATAAATATTGAAAGGAAAAACACATTGAAAGAAAATCCAGTAAGAGCTGTGTCAAAGTTTTTGCAAGGTCACCTTAGGGAAATCCTGTATTAATCTAATTCATGCCCAGGTGTCAATATCCAGGTACACTTTGAGGTATCTTACCTTTGGTTCCATTTTCAATACTCTCCCTTGGTAAGTTGTTTTGATGCACATAATAAAATATATGCAGGCTTACTAGGCTCCAGCTCCACTGTTTATATTACTCTTCCCAGTGAATGACATTTATTGACCGAGAAGTCAGAGGCCACTGCTCATTGGAACAGAAGGGATTACCATAGCTATGTGGCAAAAAGTAACCTATTCATGAAAGAGACTTGAAGAAGGTGAAGGAAATAGGGGTCGTGTCTTTCTCTTCACTTTCTGCATAAAGCACTAAGACAGCATGAAGGACCCTGGGGTTCACATTACTAATCTGTGGAATACAAGCCCTTGAGTTCCAGTGTCCATTCCTGCTGCTTTTCCTGGCAATTCCATATTATCACTACAGAAATGGAGTTAATCAGTGGGTACACTTTTCAGGAGGATCTACAACTAGAAACGCATGTTGGCACTTTCAAGGGTAATATACCCCACAAATTGTGGGCAGTACCAATCACCAGATGTCATATGAAGATCATATATTCAAGACTGAGTCTTCTTTACTAGCTTGGGTTCCTCCTGAAGAATAAATTTTGAACTCTGAATAAAATGAGTGTTATTTCATTCAGAAATCCAAAGAAAGTAGGCCAAAAAAAAAAAAAAAAAAAGTGATGAATAGCATATTAGTGAAAACAAGTTTTATAAAAAATGTAGTTTAGCTTAATTCTACTAATAAAGTGCTTAATCACATTTTTTGGTCTCCTATAATCATTCCTAGTAGTCCCAATTGGTAACACTTTATAAGCTCAAGTCCAAAATAAGTTTTCTGAGGTCACTCAGCAAGTCAGAAAAGGTGAGGGGCACTGGAAATATCTCAATCTCCAAACTTTTTGAGACTAAAAAAAGCTATACCTGTGGTCAAATATTTCAATCCTTAGCTGCTATGCTTGCATTTCCTTCACACCATTAGTGTTAGTTCTCATTTATAAATAGATAAGCTTAACAGAAAGCTTACTAAAGGTTTAAAAAAGTATATAGTATCTTAAAAAAAAACCCAAAGAGAATCAGTCCCACTCTCCTACTGGGCTCCTAACCATACACCATGTCCTGCCATCTTCATGCATGCCTATGAGAGCACCATCTATCCTCATCTGAAAAGATGTGAAGCAGCTCTCTGGGAACAGAGGCTGGCAGCTATCCATCCTGTGTCTGCTGACTCCAATATTAAACAATACCCATTTCCCCCACAGTTCTTTCCCTGTGGCTGACAGAAAAGTGATCTCACCGAACAGTGATTTCCTTAGTCAAGCACAATGATGGTTCGACAGTATTCCAAGTATGATAAATATACAACCGCCTGTCTCCTTCAGGTTTGTAAAAAAGTTGAACTTTGTGTTAGAAGACTGGAGGGGAACATGCTTTTCTTCCTTGGTAGAAAATGTATCTGGTTAACTGATCTTTCTGGCACCATCAAGTTGTTTATATTTTCATTTTATTTATTTATTATTTTATTTATTTGATAGACAGAAAGGGCTAGAGAGGGAATATAAGCAGGGGGAGTGAGAGAGGGAGAAGCAGGCCTCCCACTGAGCAGAGAGCCTGATGTGGGATTTGATCCTGGGACTCCAGGATCATGACGTGAGCTGAAGGCAGATGCCTAATGACTGAGCCAGCCAAGCGCCCTGGCACCATCAAGTTGTAAATAATGAATCCTAGATGACTGATTCCATAGACAGGGGTAGATGAAATCACCTGAATAATGAGTCATACAAGAGAAGCAAGGGAGGTAATAAGCAGGGAAGTGAAAATCTGAACAAGGAATGTTTGATCTTTTTGGTAAGTCTGCTCTATGCCCCAAGCTTCTACCAAAGATAATCAATAGGAATAAAGAAGGTAGTTCAAAAAGGCAGCCAGGACATGGCAAGAGGAGGTTGGAAACAAAAGGGGATGGGGAACTTGCTTTTGGACAGAGAACTGATGTCACCCATCATCAATAGAACATGGACAAGTAAAACTGGGACCAGAAGCCAAGTTCAATAAACTGAGAGTCAAAAAAGAAATGGCTTTGTAACTAGGTAGGAATACATTTCAGGTAAGCTATCAGGGCAGAGAAAGAGACAAGATATATAGGCAGACATTTCACAAGTCTGTATGAACTGAGGGGAAATACACTTTCTAAAAGATCAATAGAAGGTGGCTAATATCCAGGTAAGGATTCCTTGAAGGCAAAATAGTAGTGAGTTCATCTAGGAGTTTGAGAAGCTGGGCAGAATTCGCAAGACTGGGAAATTCAGGTTTTGGGTTCTCTGTTCTGTGAGGGGTTAATATATTAATCAAGCTTAGATGAGATACCCATCAAATCTCCTTAGACTAAAAGTATTTTTCCGCAAATATTTTTTATCACCTTCTCAGAACAGAAAGGGAAAATATCAAATATTTGCTACATTCTCTAAGCCGACCAAATGAAGGTTAAGAATTACATAGGTACACTGTTTTTCTCTTCTTTTATTCCTATACAAATTTTATATGACTCTTCTTAAATTTGCCTTGGTTGAATTAAGTAGAAAATTAATCTAAGGATGATAATTACCATAATGGCTAAAATTTAAAGAGTGTTTACCGCATGTCAGTTATTATGCTAAACAATTTATGTAGATTTAGCTTATTTAAACTTACCAAAGACCCCTTCAGGTAAAACACTATCATTACCTTCAGGTTATATACAAGGAAACTTAAGCTCAAGAAATTAAGTAAATTGGGTTAAGGTAAAATCAGAATATGAATTGAAATCTGAGTCCTTAACTACTAGGCGATTACTCTATCCTTTAGTGGCTAAGGTTTCATGTAGTAGAAATACTATACCAACTTAATTCCCCAGGAAGAGTCAATGGAACATGAGGATAGATGTAGAGATAAGAACTAGGGAGGAGCAGCATCAGGAAGAGCTATAAATTTCAATTCCTAGCACTCAGAGCCATTCCATCACATAGCCTTTCATAAGTGTTCTTGGGATCCCAGTACCAACACCAGGGAAAAAACTTCTGATACCTGTCAGCACTCGCATGGCTCCATGGACTGCATTTAAATCTCCGCTCACCAACATCTCCATGAGCAGGTTGAAGAGCTGGGGCCAGGCTTCAGGCCAGTCCCAGTGGGCAATGGCTGACACTGCATAGGCCACACTGGAGCGCACCTTACTTATTGATTCTCTCAACCCGTTGGGCAATAGCTCCCGGATAACAATTTTTGCCTGCAGAGGAGAAAAGCCCACCAGCCATTAGAGAGGTTGTAAGTGACTGGCAGAGTTCTATCCAATTTATGTATTAGAAAAACAATGCACACAAGATACTGCATATCTATCAAAAACTCCAAAACACAAACTTGACAAATCATTCATTCAGAGAGTTCATCTGTGATCCCTAAACTTATCTGTCCATTACAGCAGCTACCTGTGGTCCTTTAAATTAATTAACATGAGATAAAATAAAAAATTCAGTTTCTCAGTTTCACCAGCCATATTTTAAGTGCTCAACACCCATACGTAGCCCGTAGCCACTACACCAGATAGCACAGGTATAGAATATTTCCATAACTACAGAAAGTTCCAAAGGACAGTGTTGCCCTAGACCTTAAACTTCAAAATTTCTTGGGAGCCGAGAATGGTTGCACAGTGCTGTATTAAGTAGAAACATTTCATTTAATCCCCAAACAACTCTTTGGAGCTGAAATTTTAATTCTAATTTTAGATATTTAGGAAACTGAAGCTTAGAAGTTAAAATGCTTTTCTAGTATTTTCATAGCTAGTAAAAGGCAGAACTGGAATTTGAACACAGGTTAGCCTGATACTGGAGGTCTCTTACAGCACACTGCCCACGATTTCAGCTACCGATCGATCTTTTCTGCCTAGTGTTTTGATTGCCCCATGTTGTCCGATGTTCTTTTCTGCCCAGTCTTTTGATTGCCTATGTTGTCAAATAATGGTGACAGCTCAGTCTCTTAAGGTGTCCCCTCAACTCTTTCTAAGAAGTCTAATCAAATAACTTTCCTTACCCTTTCTGTAGTTTCAGGAGGCCTAAACTTCTCTGATTGGGCACACCAGTGAGTCTCCACATACTGCTTCAAAATGACTGATGCCAACTGTGACGAGAATAAGCCAAAGTAGTACAGCAAGAAAAAGACAGTTTTCATATATAAAAATCATATATATATACATGGCCTAATACATTCATTTGAAGTCTATCCAAATCTAGTACAAAATCCAAGGTTATTTGTAAATAACCTGGTGTTCTTTCTCTTTCCAGTAAGAAAGTTTCATTACCAAGTAAAAACATAAATTACTGATAAATTGGGCCAATCAGTCAGGACTTACCTGACGGATTGCCAGTGCTCCCTGGGGATCTACGGTCAGTTCTGCCAGATGAACACCAAATTCTGAAAGAGAAAATTTTATTGTGAGTAAAAGCACCCAGGAAAGCCAAAGGAATATATTGAGCTTTAACCCTGATGCCAACAAGAAAAATTTCAGAAAGGAGATTGATTTATTGCTTCTAAAAGTGCTGATAATTGCTAAGATTGGTTCTTTTAATTAAGAGAAACAGGTTGGCCTGAAGGACATGGCTGCTCACGTGGATAGTTCCAGAGCTCTCACAGCATCTTCCAGCTACCTTCTCTTCCAAGATGGTAACAAACTGTAAACCAGTACTATCTAACCCCAAAGAAAAATTAGAAGGTGAGATTTCAGGAGTTGCTCTCATATACACTATCAGATAAGAGGTGAGTAAGTCCAAGAAAATCTGGCTTTAAGAGGTTTAGTCCTAAAAAGAGAATTGTTAGAAGCAAATAGCTTCCAATAAGCAAAGTGAGCAGTAAACTTGAAATGCATATTAAGAGACTTATAAACAATGCTTATTCCCACATTAAAATTTAGATCCTTCAGTGCAATCCATATAAAAATTTCAATGATTTTTTTTTTTTGCAGCAACAGAAATTTATCCCAAAATTCATATGGAATCTCAGGGGACTGCAAATAGCCAAGATAATCTTTTAAAAAGACTTTATTTATTTGGCAGAGAGAGCGCGCGCACGCAAGCACAAGCATTATTTACAACACCCAAAAGATGGAAGCAACCCAAGTGTCCATCCACAGATGGGCAAATAAAATGTGGTATTACATATACAACTGAATATTATTCAGCCTTCTAAAAGGAAGGACATTTAGCAAAATGCTGTAACTGCTAAATAGGTAAACCTTGAGGACATCATGCTAAACAAAATACATTAGTCACAAAAGGACAAATACTGTATGATTCTACTGATAGGAGGTACTTATAGTCAAAGTCAGAAATACAGAAAGTGTAGAAGAGGTCTGCGAGGGGGTGGGGCAGGGGAAAACCGGAGTTATTATTTAATGGGTTTACAGAGTTTCATTTTTACAAGATGAACAGAATTATGGGAATGGATGGTGGTGACAGCTGTACAACGTGAATGTATTAAATGTCAGTGAACTGTGTGCACTTAAAGATGATTAAAATGGTAAATTTTATGTTAAGTGTTTTTACTACAAAAAATTTTTAAAATTTTTAAAAAAAGATTTTATTCATTTATTTGACAGAGAGATCACAAGTAGGCAGAGAGGCAGGCAGAGAGAGAGGAGGAAGCAGGCTCCCTGCTGAGCAGCGAGCCCGATGCAAGCCTCGATTCCAGGACCCTGAGATCATGACCTGAGCCCAAGGCAGAGGCTTTAACCCACTGAGTCACACAGGCGCCCCCAAAATTTTTTTAAAAACAGATCTAATTTACACTTGCAAAGGAGTCTATTATCTAATGAGGAAGAATAATGTAAGACCAGGACTGCATAATAATCGTCACACTTCACATTCTAGGGCTGTGCTATCCAACATGGTAGCCATTGCTTCCAAGTGGCTACAATGTAAAATATACACCAAACTGCAAACTTAGTATGAAAACAAAATAATGCAACACTGATGACATATTGAAATGATACTTTACACACATTAGGTTAAATGAATACAGTTTTAAAGCTTATTTTTACCTGTTGCTTTTACCTTTTCTTTTTTCTTTTTTTTTAAAAATTTTATTTAACAGAGAGAGGGATCACAAATAGGCAGAGAGGCAGGCAGAGAGAGCAAACAGGCTCCCTGCTGAGCAGAGAGCACAACGTGGGCCTCGATACCAGGACCCTGAGATCATTACCTGAGCCGTAGG
>PITA01022467.1:0-30284 GCA_004023965.1 Spilogale gracilis | reverse complement strand
TTTTTTTTAAAGATTTTATTTATTTATTTGACAGAGAGAAACACAGCCAGAGAGGGAACACAAGCAGGGAGAGGGAGAAAGGGAGAAGCAGGCTTCCCGCCGAGCAAGGAGCCCGATGTGGGGCTCGATCCCGGGTCTCCGGGATCATGACCTGAGCCGAAGGCAGTGGCTTAACCAACTGAGCCACCCAGGCGCCCCTAGGGGGTGATTATTGATAAATATGTTTGTATTGACATCATGTTGCCTGTGGAGTTCATGCTTCTATAATTTACCTCTGTATATTTCTGTTTTGTGTCACTCTTGGGTTCGTTTCTCCTCTATAGAACCCCTCTTAGTATTTCTTGTAGTGCTGGCTTGGTGGTTGCATAATCTTTTAGACCTTGGGGGTCTTGGAAGCTCTTTATTTCTCCTTCCATTTTGAATGTCATCCTTGCTGGATACATTATCCTTGGTTGCATATTCTTGTCTTGTAACTTCCTGAATGTGTCTTGCCAGCCCTTTCTGGCTTGCCAGGTTTCTGTGGAAAGGTCTGACGTTATTCTGATGGTCTTCCCTCTATAGGTAAGGGATCCCTTTCCCCTAGCTGCCCTTAACACATATTCTTTGGTTTTATGATTCAAGAATTTTACTATTAGGTGCCTGGAAGTTTTTCTGGCCTCATTGATCTGGGGGGGGGGGCGGGTGTCCTCTCTACCTCTAGGACGTGAAAGTTTGTTTCATTCCTCAGATTTGGAAAATTTTCATCCATGATTTGTTCAACAATATATTCTAGGCTTCTCTCTCTCTCAATTCCTTCAGGGATTCCAATAATTCTGATACTGGAGCGTTTCATGGCATCATTCATTTCCCTTATTCTGTTTTCTTGGGATTTTAGTTGTTTGTTCCAAGACTTCTCTTGCTCCTCCTTCTTATTCCGTGTGTCCTCTAAATCACTGATACGATCTTCAGCTTCACTTACTCTGGCTGTTAGCATATTTAAATTAGATTGCATTTCATCTAAAGCCTTTCTAACCTCAGCTTTCACTTCTGTTACTAAGGCTTCCACTTTGAGACTAATGTTCTTTTCTAAATTGACTATTGCTTGGACTATTGCTGCCCTGAATTCCATATATGTCATATTGTTTATGTTCATTTCCAGTAATTCTGTGACCGAGGTTGCAGTCTCCGGGTTTTTCTTCTTTTGGGTGTTCCTTCTCCGAGTCATTGTGGCGAGGAGTGGTTGAGGGGGTGTATGGCTAACTATATCAGCCACTATCTAGGTGGATTGGTCGTTGGAAGGTTTTCGAGCAACCAGAGTTCACCACCGAAAACGGAGGAGAAAGAGAAAAGAAAACGGAAGAGAGGAAGCAAGAAAAGACACCCCTGCCAGAGTGGGGCCCAGTGATAGGATTTATATAGTACAAAACTGTTACAGGGTAAAGAAAAGGGTTATCAAGGGTAAATGAAGAGATCAAAAAGCGAAGTCCAACCTATATGACCCCAAGACCAGTATTTATATAATATAAAAGCAAAGACAATTACACAGATACACTGACAAAGTAGAGTGGGAAGGTGAGGGCAGACACTCCTTGTGGGCAAGGAATGCGTTTCAGACGCTCCCGAGTTTGTCTTGTTGTTATTGTTGGAGGAGCCTACTTTCAAAAGATTTAGGGGGCTTAGAACCAATTGTATATAGGGGTAGTATTGAATAGGGATGTGGGATTGACTTGAAGCTTGTATCTACATGCACACGTAAAAGAGAGAATAAAGGAAAGAGGAGAGAAGAAAGGAAAAAATGGAGGTAGCGTTAGGGAAACAAGAAGCAACAACAAAAGCAGAAAATACAGGGGTGTGTTTGAAAAAATTTCAGGGTAAAAAAGAGAAAAAATAAAAAAAATTAAAAAAATGAAATAAAAAATAAAAAATGTTATGGGGTGTTGTATTGGCTATCACGTTGTGATAAGAAAGGGGCTAAAAACTGAAAGAAGAAAAACCGTGAGAATGTATTTTTAAGCTTAATGTGGAAGCTTTAAAAGTAAAAATAAAAAAATTTAAAAATGTAAATGAGGTGGAAAACTTTTTCATTGAGTTGTAGGGCTTTTGGTACTTGTAGTCAGTGCCAGGTTTTTAATACATTGCCTTTCCCCCGATTTGGGGTTTTGCATTGGAATGTTGTCCTCCTGAGCTTCTGGCTTGCTTTCTGGGGGCCTGGCGTGCCGTTCCCTTTCAGTCCTTCTACCTAGGCTGAGTCTCTCAGCCCCCTTGCTAGAGGCTGGTCTCCATGGTAACCAGGTTATCAGGTTACAATTCTCTGGTAGCAGAGCGTTGTTCTTTTGCGTCTTTTTTCAGCAGTTGAGGAAGTCAAGTCGGAGCAGGATGTCTGTGCCCAGACCTCCCTCCCAGAGGGAGCCTCTACACAGAGAGGGGCTCTTTCCAGCCTCCCGGTTGGCAGTCTGTCACAGCTGGGCTGGTGCAGATGTTGTATTGATTTCTGCCCCCGTCCCCGCTTGTCGTTTCACTCCCGCACCTCTAAGCCACAACTCCTTTTGGATCGCGCGACTTTGCATCCTGGGACCCGCGGCCTCTCCGGTCCCACGCAAGTCTGTAAAAACACCTCCCCTAGGGGGCGCAGCCCACGGTGTGGAGAGAAACGGGAGAGTAGGGCAGTGGCGTAAATATAGAATCCATGCTCACTGCTTTTGTGGCAGCTGTGGCGGCTCTGGCGGCTCTGGTGCCCGCAGGGGTGGCGCAGGGCGGGCGTGGCTCGTTGCCCGCAGGGGGGGGGGCGGCGCCAGGTGGGCGCAGCTCTGGTGCGTGCCAGGGGAGGGCGGCGGCGCCGGTCCGGCGCGTGCACCAGGCCCCGGGCAGCGGGACAAGAAAAAAAAGTTTAAAAAGTCTCCTTGCCTTGCCCCGGGCTCTGCTGTGTTCCCGTTTCTGTCTAGCCCCAATTCAGGCCGTATTCTGCTGTTATTCCTCCCTCACAGAGCAATTTCATGTTGGGGTATTTGTTTTCAATGGTTCAGCTCTGCGGGCTTCCTCCCCCACTCCCCTGTCTCTGGGGGCAAGCCTCCAGACCCTCTTATTTGTTTCTACCTTTTTGCCGATGTTCCTTGTCTCTCGTGGCGGTCCAGAAGTGGGAAATATCACATTTCAGGCTGATTTCATGGGTGTTCCCAGTGGTCTTGTAGTGGTTTTTTTGCTGGAATTCAGCTCTCTTCAGGGAGCTCCCCGAAATGTGGTGTCACCTCTGGAGCTGCTATAGTTTTAACAGATGGAAGTAGCATGGACTGGAAATCCACAGAGCATGGGAGACTGAAGTTTGCCACCTCACCGGATTGCTTCCTAGGTAGTTCCTTATCTAGCAGTCTCAAGCCTGAAGATGTCAAATGAGTTCACATTGTCTTCTGAGTTAGAAAGGCTTTCCCATGTGTCAGTTTTACAAACTCAACACCCAAAAAGAAGATGAACACATCAAAAAATGGGCAAGAGACATGAAGAGGCACTTCTCCGTAGAAGATATACAAACGGCCAACAGACACATGAAAAAATGTTTGTCATCACTAGCTATCAGGGAAATTCAAATCAAAACCACACGGAGATACCACCTTACACCAGTCAGAATGGCCAAAATTAACAAGTCAGGAAACAACAAGTGTTGGAGAGGCTGCGGAGAAAGGGGAACCCTCTTACACTGTTGGTGGGAATGTAAACTGGTGCAGCCGCTCTGGAAAACAGTGTGGAGATTCCTTAAAAAATGACTCTTTTGTTGAGAGACTCATGGCTCAGATAGTTACATGTTTCCTTCTACTGTATACATGGGAAGATCACAGTCCATTTGTCTGTGGATGCATTTGCAAGAATTAAATGATAAAGTCATGGCTATCACATATGGAAAGGACCTATCAGACATTTAACTCCCCCCTAACCATGGCAGCATCATTACCTCAATAGCCAGTCTGACCTTTGTCCAGTTTTACATTAAAGAATAGGCATTTGCAATATTCCCTTTCACATCAGATTGTCAGCCTCCTGACTGTAATATGCTTTCTTCCCTCTCCACACCTTTTCTTGGTCAATAGTTCTCTTAAGATAATGAGATATATTTTGTGTTAAATCACTCAAGATCTAAAAGTAAAACCTTGTTATAATATGACAGGATTGTGCTTAAAGAATATTGTGTGTTAGTAACTTTCCATTATGTTAACTCCCTATTGTGCCCAGAAGTGGAAAACACAGAGTCTTTGACAAAAAACTAGTTCTTTAACAGCCTCACTGAAACATAGGTAGTTTCATTCAGAAGGTTACATTTAATGTAATATATTTATATTTTGAAAATGACAGTGAAAATGTGATTGAAAACTCTTAAACTTTGTGCCAAAGTGTCATTCCTAACTCTACCAGGAAAGGGCAGTATTTTTAATATATTTGACTTAGTACCTATGGTTGATGGGCTAATGGACACTAGAAATATGTAGAGGGAGAGATTTAGATAAGAAAGGCTAGGAATTCATTCTCACTTATCAAATGATACTTCATTCAGAGTTATGAATAAGCCATAATAAACACAGTGCTATGATTTGTAGCTGAGCACCAATAAAAGAAGTTGAATATGAGTGGTGAAAAAAATAAGCAATAACTAGAAGAACTCCAAAAATTACTGTAAGTATAACACTTTTCATCACTTAGCTTTTGTGTCTCTGGGAAGAAGATATTTTTGATTCTTTAATTTTTAAGCAATAAAAATTAAAACAAAGGCATTGACAATAATACATACACATTGCACCTTAAGTATGTGAAAACCCTCCTGGCCCCACAGAGCACTTCTTATTCAACAGCACTTTATATTATTCAACAAAATATTGATTGACTACCTACTCTGTGGAATGCACTGTGCTAGGTGCTATGGAAAGAACAAAAGGGTATATCATTAACTCTTTGACATGTAAAATGACAGTATTCAGAACCCTGTCCATTATGCTTTCTTCTCCACATCCTCTTTACATTTTCTATTTTTAACAGTCCATCCATGTGTGACAGTCTGCAAATTCAAGGCAGACTAAAGAGGTTGCTTATCAGCAAGATGATTTCAATCTAAAGAGACAAGTAATGGTGCACAATTTACGAAGCCCAATGGGTATGTTTCAAGGCAATAACATTTCCATGAATCTAACTCATCCTATAGGACTAAGGACTAGAAGACCTCAGAAGTGCAATGTGTGGGTGAGTTTACAGATGCATAATAACCAGTTATCAGATCTGGGTTTGAGGATAGTGTTTGCTGTATTTGTCAGATGTATATAGCCACATATCCTAGTGCTCTAATCATTTGGATATTGGCTTCTCTTTTCTCTCACTTGGTATATGATCTTTTAGTAATGCGTGGTTGTTCAAAAATATTTAGACACAAGTTTGGAATATTGAAGCATTTTGGCAATTTTGCATGTGTATAGATTAACATTTTTTTTACTTAGAAAATATCAGATTTCTTCAAAGGGTTCTTTTCACTCCTTTTTGGCATTTCTGATTCTAAACAAAAGATCCAACCAGCCTTGTATTGGACCTACATTAAAACTGGCCTTGGGATTTTCCCTCTCTTCTCTATGATTTCTTTCTTTCTTTCTTTCTTTCTTTCTTTCTTTCTTTCTTTCTTTCTTTCTTTCTTTCTTTCTCTCTCTCTCTCTCTCTCTCTCTCTCTCTCTCTCTCTCTCCCTCTCTTTCTTTCTCCTTCCTTCCTTCCTTCCTTCCTTCCTTCCTTCCTTCCTTCCTTCCTTCCTTTCTTTTTGGTGAAGAAATGGGAACTCAATCAATAGTGGCTAGGGAAAAAGCCAGTGGGTAAGAGTAGGAGGACAAATCCTAGCTTTCTTATTAGAGGTTAAGAATGGTGGTAGTCATCAGTAAAAATCATAGCTAACATTAACGGGTACTTCCTGTGAGCCAGGCTTTGTTTTAATTACTTTACATAAAATTTTTCACCATAGCTCTGTGGTTTTAGATTAGTTGAAGCAACTGAGGCAAAGTGATTAAATTCATTTGCCCACCAACTCACAGTCTTAAGTGCCAAAGCTCAGTGTTACACTCAAGCAGTCTGGCTTTGGAATCCAAGAGTAATCACTAGCATCCCACCCCTGGGACAGACCTGAGAGTGGTGTGTCCTGGTAATTGGCATTAAAAAAAAATCTCCCTGGGAATTTTGATGAGCTTCTAGGGTTTAGAAGTTCTGTTTGAAAGCAAGCTGACCTTACTTCTTTGAAAAAGAGCCAGTGCCCAGGTCTGAGAAGAAAAGGGTGGCAGAAAGTAGAGATGCTCATGAGCCATGAGATGATAAATACCCTCCATATGGTCAAAAAGATTCCCACTGCCTCCCTGTGAGGGAAGCAGACACTTTGCATATGAAATACACTGTTTAGTTTCTTGTACAGTGGTTTCAGTTAGAATTAAGTGTTTCACATCAGACAAAGAATTAATAACAAATGATCTCTTCCCTCAGTGGTGCAGTAACAAATATGCTGTAATTTGAAGGCTGGAAAGAAAATTATTACGCCCAAAGATGCAATAAATATATGATATATTTAGAAAGTCCTTTGATGAACACTGAAGGTGCTGCTAGCAGTAGTTCTGCTTAAGAAAAAAAGTATAGTTAAAAAAAGCAGCATTTAAAAATGCTGTCTGATCTGTCAACATTTTGTTAAATGTAATACCTTAAGGACACAACTTAAAAGTGGAATCTTCAGTGAAGCAAAAACTCATCCTTCTTCACATCACAGGAAAGGAAACTAGAAAGTAGAACAGCCAGGCATAGAATTTTGCAGTTTAAAAGCAACTTAGCAAGATAGGCTGCTTCTGTCTCTTTTCTTTCTTTGCTTGGTGTTTGAAAAGGGGAATGGCCAAATGTTGATTTTCTTCAGTGAGGTACCCTAATGCCTGCCCCCAAGACCCATTTCCATTCTATTATCTTAGCACTTACAGTATTCTGGGAGATCTGCTATTTTTCCTCTCTCTGCTAGGTTCCCTGTTTCAAGGCCTCCAAGGAAAGCAGTCTCTATATTCAATTGATTCTGTCCCTGATCTAAAGCATTATCAGAAGCAAGAAAGAAGTCCAAGGCCAGAACTAGATGCTAGTGCTAGTGTCCAGTCCCCGGGGAGTGTCCACGTTTGGATCTCTTCAAAGGGCCTTGCCTGCTTAATGCTTGCTACAACCAGCCTTTCTTTTGTTAGATCCTTATAGGCATGGCACCACAGTGGAAGGCAGCAACACCCCATGTTGGAATTGGGCTTTCATCTTATATTTAAGAAATCTTTTGAAAACCATATAAAGACACACGGGATTGCAAAAATGAGCAGGAAGCTTCATACACTATTCACCCCTCCTTCTCCAATGTTATCATTTTGCAAAGCTATAGGTATAGTATTAAAACCATGAAATTGACATTGGTATGATCCACAGATCTTATTCAGATTTCACAAATTATCCTCACACCCATTTGTGCTAGTGTATGTGTGTGTGTATATATAGTTTTATGTAATTTTATCACATGTATCTGTCTTGATTACTGTAGCTATATAGTAGGCCTTAACAATAGGAAGAGTGATTTCGTTCTCACTTTTTTAGAAATTTTTTCCTCCTTTTTCTCATTACCTTCCAGATTGACTCATCAGCAACTTTTCCTACCCCCAAATTGGCTATGGCTAAGAGTTCGTGCTATCTAGTCTGAATGGAGCCAGTAGCATTCTGGGAGTGGACAGAGGAACCAGTTTCCTCAGGAGGATTTCCAGGTACATGGCTTAGATTTTCCTTGGGGAAGAAAATGAGGAAACTGGAAGATATATTTGGTGTGCTTTACTATTAGAAATATACTCCCAAACATCTTAGCCCAGCTGTATCACCTAGAAGAGTTGTCTGATTTTTCTTTTCTCTGTGTTTCTTTTCAGTTATGGGAAAACTGAAAAATGTGGGGGTTAACCCATTGACCTAATTGAAAAAATAAATCAGAGGAAAACAGAACACCTTTTTTTTTAAGATTTTATTTCTTTATCTACAGAGAGAGAGAGATCACAAGTAGGCAGAGAGGCAGGCAGAGAGAGAGGAGGAAGCAGGCTCCACCAAGCAGAGAGCCTGATGCGGGCCTCAATCCCAGGACCCCGAGATCATGACCTTAGCTGAAGGCAGAGGATTTAACCCACTGAGCCACCCATGCACCCAAAACAGAACACCTTTAACTTTCTAATATAGTTAAGTGAAAATTTGAGGAAAAATTATATCCTGGTGATGTGGTATAATTTGGGATGTATACTAAGTTGTCCTTAATTTTTAATGTTTTTCCCCAACTGCTGAATACTGATATACTGCTTCATCATTTTAGCATAAGCTTTTAAGTCACTATAACATGCAGGTATCCATGGGAGAGCTGATGCTTTCAACACTTTTTGATAATTTACATCTTAGCACAAGTCTGTATATTTCATCTTTTCTTGAGACTAGATTTTTTTGGGTAAAGCCTGTGATGATGCTGGGTACAAGAAGTTTAAGAATGCCAGAGAATGGCCCAGAATGCAGGGGTCAATGGCCTGAGGACAAACTTTGTTCTGATCATATTATTTTCTGAAGCAAATTCTGTCTCAGACTTTCAGATTTCCGACCCAACTGTGCAAATCATCCTCCTCTTTTACTTAGGTAGTTACCATTATAAAAACAAAACAAAAACAAAACTGAGATCTATCTTCGTTCTTCCTATTCTCTATGTTCTGTTGATCATTTGGTTATTCTCAGATTGAGAAAGTTTGAAATGGGGCACTTGGAAGACTGCCATATATGTGAAAGGAAAGATCCCCGCTTAATATATCCAAACCAGTTGAATTCTATTTTAATTCAATTTAGCTATATGTAGTTCAATTCAGTTCAATTCAATTCAAGTCAACATTTATTGCATGTTGAGCAAATGCCAGGCACTGAACTCTGGTGATGAATGTGTACGTTAAACCAATACAGTATCATTTCTGCTGCATGATTTTGATACCCAAGCCAGTCACTCACTTTCGCCAGGCCACAAAGTGACATTTTTTAACAAATAAAGACAAAAGGCAGCTAGGTTGTGAACTGAAGATGAAAAAGGAATTTATTTCTGAATGGAACTCATATCTCTGAGTCAAACTGAGATATGCTCCCTGGAGTATGAGTCCATAATTTCCTGGCTTTAGCTGGTCTGATGTGTCAGCAGTGGATCAGAGGGTTGCTGACACGAAGAGTGGACTGAGACATATAGTCAGACCAAGATAGTATGATAATGGTACATTCAGCCTCAGAGCAAGCATCTGTTATTGGGATTTATTCTTGAAAATGGTTGTGAGTTGATGCCTCCATTACAAGTCTTACACTCTTGATTTCAGTAAGCTTGTAACAGGATTCACATTATGTTTTAAAAGGGATACAAGCTTTTGCTGACTTTATGTCAAGCTGGGTAAGGGCAAATGGGTTTGAATCTTAAAACACCTGCAGTTGCTCCTCCTGTCATGTTGATCTATTGTGCTGCCTGGCAATCACAACAGTGGCCTTGCTTCAGAAAATGATGCTAGCTAGTTTTGGGATCCAATTAAAATTTTGAAGCTGAGAAGGGAACCTGTATTAAGCAGAAGTGAATTTCTACGTCATATACTAAACAGCTTCAAGTTGTTTCTCAGGCTGATTCTCAGAAATGAATGCCCACCCTATGTAGAGAATTTTCAGGCAAAGTAATCTCCTTCATGCAGGAAAGTGATGTAGCTGAGCCTGGTTGAATAGCCACAGTGATAATCCTGGCTAGTAGCCATTTAAAACCTCTTAGGGAACTGCAAGGTATTTCTCATGCTATGCAGGCAGAACACATGCATGTGTATGGGGTGTGCAGGTTCCTTTCCTGGCCCTCAAAGCACAGGGTATCACCTGAGAGAATCACTCATGAGGAAGCTGCACATCTTCCTCCCACCCCCAACTCTCCTAACATACAGTGGTGAGCCAGTAAGTTCAGCCTATCACACTTTGGGACATGCCACTGATGGCTGCATGAGTGTAAGGGAGGTGAGGTGAGAGGCAGGCGTGAGAAATATGTCAGATCTTCATGTACGAAGACTTATAGGATGCCCTGCACTCCTTGTAAATCTAGAGGTCTTTTAGTGGTAAGGAAAGTTAAAAGCAGGCGTGATGACTGATTTAACTGCCTATGAAGCAAGATCTTCTAAGTTGAGGTTTCCAAAGCAGGCCCTTCTTGCTTGTTCTTTAGTAAGCTACTTATAGGTAATGTTTATGAATTGAAGAGGCAGTTGGAAAGTACTTTACTTCTTGCCCACCTCAGATGTAGCTCAGTCAGTAACTGGAATGTTTGGAGTGGGGGCAGACATGTAGGCAGGAAACACTGTGGGAAGGAGAACTTCTGGCCAACTGTATATAAAATCAAATCAAATTATTTAGGAGCCATCTTAACTTTTGAGGCTTTTCAAGGTCATTATTTTTGCCTTCTTTTCGCTTCTGGGGATTCTTTCCAGGATAAGAGTAAGGCAAGTGTGAATCAGTAAGATCTGTAACATGTCAGCATCACTGGTAAAAAGATCCAGTGGAAACACACAAAAAATGTTTAGCTTTCTTGGTAATCAAAGAAGTGAAAGAACATTAAGAATCCCCCCCATTAAAATAGTAAGTTAAGGGAAGGGAAATAATAGAGCTGGAAAAGATATGATGAAACAGAAACATTGATATGGTGCTGGTGGTTGTAGATATTGGTACAACTCTTTCAGAAGATAATTTGACAGAGTTTATACCTTTTGATGCAATAATTTAACTTCTGGGAATCTATATAACTTAAGTGAGTGATATTAATTAGGTGAAGTTTTAAGCACATATATGCTCATTGTTATTTATTTTAGCCAAGTGGAAGATAAAAACAAAGTGTATGAGAGTATAGGAATATATTTAAGTACATTGTGGCATATCCACAATGATTACACTAGGAAATCTTTTAAAAATCTGCTTATAGGGTGCCTGAGTGTCTCATACAGTTAGGTGACCAACTCTTGATTTTGTTTTTGGCTGAGGTCATGCATCATCTCAGGGTTGTGAGAACGATGCCCACATAGGGCTCTGTCCTGGGTGTGGAGCTTGCTCAAGATTGTCCCTCTGCCTTTACCTTCCCATCACCCTCTGCCTCCTGCCCCCTCTTATTCTCTCTAAAAATGTGCTTACAAGGAAATTTTAATAATATGGGGAAATACTTAATAATATTACTGGATAAAAAAGAGTATAAAGCTTTATACAGAGAGTAAACACAACCATATTTTAAAAATATGTATTTCAATGCACAGTAGAAAGGATGGAAGGAAATGTAACTGAATGCAACCAATGGTTGAATTTGGGTGGTGGAGCTATGACTGATTTTTCCTGATTTTTATTTTTGTATATTTTCACACTCTCTACACTGAACATGCACTATTTGTTGTAATTGGGAAAGAATTTTATTAAAAAAATATTCAGTGGGGGCCTGTGTGGGAATTGAAAATATTGACAAAGATGAATTTGGGGGATTATCCGAGAGTTCTATTTAGCTGTGTTTTATTTTTGTTTACTTCAGGGAATTTAAAAGTAGTTATATTTAAGTCTCAGGCTATGTGGCCCTGCACAGTTCATTTTACACATTCTTCTGATTCTGTAAATGACTTTGTTGTAGGTCCCATTTGGGAGAAAAAAATACTGTTAGCTATCTTTTATTGAATGCTTACTATGCACTGGGCATTAAGCTAAGCTCTTGCAATGTATTATTTCACTTAATTTTCACAAAAACTCTATGATGTAGGTTATGTTATATTTTTTGAAGATTTTATTATGTATTAGAGAGAGAGAGCAAGCATGAGTGGGGGGGAAGAGCAGAAGGAGAGGGAGAAGCAGTCTCCCTACTGAGCAGGGAGCCCAATGCAGGACTTGATCCCAGGACCCCGGGATTATGACCTGAGCCAAAAGCAGACACCTGACTGACTGAGCCACCCAGGTGCCCAGGTTACATTACTATTATAATACCAATTTTACAGAAATGAAAATTAAGGCTTAGAGAAATTAAGTAACAATCTAAAACACACAAATAGTCAACAGTAGATTAAAAATTCAAACCCGTGCCTCAATTATTATATTTGACATACTTCTTGCTTTCAGTAAATGGGTAGATAATAACAACAAAAATGTTTTTGGTTGAGGTACCTGAGTGTAACAGTCAGCATCTGATCTTGGTTTTGGCTCATGTTGTGATCTCAGGGTCATAAGATCGAGCTCCACATTGGGCTCCATGCTCAGCATGGAGTCTGCTTGAGGCTCTCTCTCTCTCTCTGCCCCTCCCCCAAGCATGTTTCCTCTCTATCTCCCTCTCTCTCAAATAAAAAATTTAAAAACAAACAAACAAACAAACAAATAAATAAACAAATAAATGTTTTAGGGGTGCAGGTGTGGCAGTTGTTTAAGCATCTGACTGTTGATTTTGGCTCAGATTTGGAGTTATGAGAATGAGCCCAGAGTGGGGCTTCAGGCTTAATGCAGAGTCTCCTTGAGATTCTGTCTGTCCCTCTGCCTCTCCTTCCCCTCACTCTCTCAAAATAAATAAAATATTTTTAAAAAACGTCCCAGGTTGGACAATTTTACCTGAAAATACCAGAAAACTCTACTAACAGTTTAAGTTACAAGGCCACTATATTTTTACTTACAGTCAAGAGTCTGGAATAGTAGATTACTCCTGAGATGTTTCAGCAGATGTGTGATTCCTGAGACCTGGGTAGCCATCCCTGGGTTTTTTTTGTCTCTCTTCAGAGTTTCAAGATGGTTGAAGAAGTATTAATGCATCATGTGAGCATCATGTCTTCACATGTAAGTGTTCTAGGCAGGGAGAAATGGAAGGGGCTCTATTTTTGCAGGTCTTTCTTTTTACTATGGAGAAAAATATTTCACGAAAACCTCTATATCAGGGGCACCTGGGTGGCTCAGTTGTTAAGTGTCTGCCTTCAGCTCAGGCCATGATCCCAGGGTCCTAGGAATTAAGCCCAGCATCAGGCTCCCTGCTCGGTGGGAAGCCTGATTCTCTCTCTCCCATTCCCCGTGCTTGTGTTCCCTCTCTCACTTTATCTCTATATATCAAATAAATAAATAAATAAATAAACAAATAAACAAATAAATAAATAAATAAATAAAATCTTAAAAAGAAAAACCCTCTACATCAAATTCCTTTGGGAGATAGCTCACTTTTGGGAGGACAGTTCTCCAATGGTCATTTGCATTTCAGCATGTCTTATGAGCAGAGACCATGACTGCCTTTGTTTTAGACTATTTTTTAAAGAATGTTTGTGTAGTAGGTAGCCTTGGAAGATAGAGATAATGTCTTCTTCCAGGGCAAAAATCAGGACTGCTTACTGCCTGTTATAAAATACTTGTGCTTCCTTACCTCAGGATCCCTTTTCTATAACCTAATGTACTAAGTGGCTCTCTTTGTATCAACTGTGGGAATTGGGGATGGGAAAACAGGCTGAAGAAAAATGCTGATACTCTGGTCACTAATGCTGCTGTGAGTGAAAAAGTATTGTCTCTGGCTCAAGATTTGTGCATCTTTTCCCAGCATCCATAAAACTATGACAGGTTAATTTGTTAGCTAGCAAGTAGGGTAAAATCTTAGATCCTTCACAGTTCTTGATAGTCTCATTGGTTAGAACATTTTTCATATGGCCACCCCCAGCTGCGAGGAAGACAAAGATAGAGGTCATATGGCAAAAGAAAATCATATTTGGCTTAGATAAATTAGAATTCATTCCCTGGTGCTTGACACAGTGCTCCTCCAACCAAAGTTTCTTTTGGCAAGAAGTGGGAGAAATCATTATTTAGTAAGCAACCAACAGTGTTTGCCATAAAAATGACTGTCATAAAGGGATTATGTGACATGTACTTTAAGGCAATGAAACTGGAGACAGTAGCTACAATAGGAAAAAAAGATATTTTGTTTGAGAGCATGGAATTAGAGAAGGCTTCATAAAGGAGGTAATAATTTAAATATCACATGAAAGGCAGAATTTTTATAGACTATGATGAGAATGGCCAGGCTGGTAACAAAATGTTCCAGGCAAGGGAATAACATCAGTCAATGGATAGTGTGAAGAAAATACATGGCATATTCAGGGAGAAGTAGAGATGAATTAATTTGTACTATAAAGTCCATTCTTCTAAGTATTCTACAGAGTAAAGATGGAATACTGTGGTTTATAATGAACTCTGTGAATTTGGAAAAATCATTTAATCATTGTCTCTCAGTAGTGTCACATGCAAGATGAGACTGTTTTTTAATTTGCAGCTTCATGACAAATAATAATACAGATAGTGGCTCTGAAGTTACATGGAGGCAAATGGCCAAAAAGTTATCATTACTATAGTTTATACAATTAAAAGGGCAAATCTGGGGTGCCTCGGTGACTCAATCAGTTAGGCGTCTACCTTCGGCTCAGGTCATGATCTTGGAGTCCCAAGATTGAGCCCCACATCATCAGGGAATCGGCTTTCCTTCTGCCTCCCCCCACTCATGCTCTCTCTCATGTTCTCTCTCTCAAATAAATAAAATAAAAATAAAAGGGAAAATCAGTTGAGAACTATCATTAAATAGCTTATCCTCTAGAAGTTCCCATCCTATAGAGAGTAGCAAGATACATATGAGGAACTAGAAGCCTGGCTTTGAGGTCTAACTTACACCCTCTTGATTTATTTTCCTCACTTATAGAACAAGGGCTATGAATTAGGGGTTTTTAGTCTGATGTTTTATATATTTCTAGATCAGGATAATTACCCCCAGTCATATACAGAGAGTCCATTCTTGGTTACCCCCACTTTCTCCTACTTCGCACACATACATATCACATGCTGGCAGTATGATGCATAGACATACTACAACATGAGCTTTGATCTTACTAAATAACATGTCAAATTCATGTTGAAGCTCTGCCTCCCTTGTGGAGTTTATTTTTAGTTTACCCCTTGTATATATCAAATCATTCTGTAGTAGGTGAGGTCAAGATGGGACTAGGAACTGAAAGACTCGTAGTTTTAATTAAATTATTTATGTATTTATTTTTGAGTATAGTTTACACAAAATGTTACATTAGTTTCATGTGTACAACATAGTGATTCAACAAGTTATACATTTTGCTATGCTCACCACAAGTATAGCTACCTTCTATCACCACACAACACTATTATAATACCATTGGCGATATTCCCTATGCTGTACCTTTTATTCTCATGATTTATTTATTGCATAACTAGAAGCATGTATCTCTCACTCGCTTTCAATCATTTTGCCCATCTCCCCAACATCTTAGTTTTAGAACTGGCATTTTGGTTAATATATGTTGGGTTAGTTCCTTATTCTATGAATTCCATTAGAGTGAAAGCTTATTTCTAGAATTTTTCTTACCTGCTATTTTTTAAAAAACATTTTATTTATTTATTTGAGAGAGAGTGAGTGAGAGAGAGCATGACAGGGGAGAAGGTCAGAGTGAGAAGCAGACTCCCTGTGTAGCTAGGAGCCCCATGTGGGACTTGATCCCGGGTGTCCGGGATCATGACCCAAGCCGAAGGCAGTGGTGCAACCAACTGAGCCACCCAGGCGCCCCCTTACCTGCTATTTTTAATGTCCTATCAAATGTATTATCAATTTGTATGACCTGTGATGGCTCCATAACTCAACTCACAGGAATTAGGGTGAGACCAACCTCATGCAGAGAAATCTCCAAGTCATTAGCTTTCAGCTTTCATTTTGGAGCTCCCTTTGTCATGTCCTTCAAAAACCCATCACTATGGAGTGTTTCTTTAGTGCAAAAAGGCAGGAAACCTGTTTGGAGTCTGTCATTCTTTATGCACACCTTTGTGATAGATAGAAAAAGACAGTAGGTGAGGAATCTTGTTCTGAGAGCACAGAAATGAGGCCTGTGAGAAATTCATTCAGCACAGAAGTCAGATACAGTGAAGATTCTTATGTCTTGGTGGTTACTGCACTCTGGTTCTCATGAAAGACTAAAAACCTCAACAATTAGCAGTGCCACTCATGGCACTGTTTGGGCTCCCACTGTGAGCACACCACTCTTCCAGGCACAGCTGAGGGGGAAAAATAGGATGCATGATTAGAAGGAGCTTGCTATGAACTTGGGGAATATTTTGCATATCAACTGACTTATAGTAACATCTGAAAAAAGTACACAAATGAATGCAAATTAATACGACACAATTAGAATAAGGATGAAACACAGAAGACTGGAATTAAGAGGTGATCACAGTGAAGAAGGATTAATAAGAAAAGGCTCCTCAGAGGAGAATTTTAAACAGAATTTTGAACAAAGGAGGCCCATAACACATACATATAGTCCTCCCGGCACCATTCTTTTATGCAATAAGTATTTGGCATCTGCTGTAGCACTATGCAGGATTCTCTGGGGGATACATGGAGAGAAAAAGCTCCACCTCTGCCTTCCCTCAGGAGCTTCCAATCTGATAAGGAGGTTCACTTCTTCCAGACTCCTGAAGTTTCCTTCTATGTGGAGTGACATCCCATTAACATAATACTCTGGCCTCTCTCTGCTCCCCCATTCCATCCTTTCTTGAGGAGAAGGTATAACAGTTTGATTAGTGAGTTTGAGAGTGCTGGGCAGGTATAGCTCATCAGTGCCCTATGCTTTACTTGAGATCCTTATAGATTATGTCTTTTGAGATACATTTCAGGGGGCTCCTGCATGCCCTAAGTCATATATGTGGAGGTCCCCACATGGAAGGACTGCTGAATTCTAGTGCCTTTTGTGACAGGGAGTTAAGTAGATCTAGTTCTGATTTTCGGATTTCAGAAGCTCATATAAGCTATGTCTTTGAATCTAGCCTTCAGCAACAAAAAAGTGGAATTTTAATTTCTATCATCTGAATTCTTATCTAGAAGGCAGTTGACTCAGCAGTCAAAGGAGCACTTTTTATTTGGCCTAGTTATTGCACCCCGACTAAAGTATAATAAGAGCTATGAAACAAGTTCATATATAATGATAAGAAAAGGTGAATGTGATCAGCACTGTCAATGTGGCTTGTACCCTTTAAGATTTCTCTCTTAACTCTGCAGAACCTATATATAGTCTATATAGTCACCAATATATAGTCTCTTTTGAGACTAAACTTTTAGAGAATTGGTTGCAGGCTGGCCACTTTTCACTTGTTTTCAACTGTCT
The DNA here is from genome assembly GCA_004023965.1 of Spilogale gracilis. Lineage (NCBI taxonomy): Eukaryota > Metazoa > Chordata > Mammalia > Carnivora > Mephitidae > Spilogale > Spilogale gracilis. Next base: position 13,064 of record PITA01022467.1, on the reverse strand, counting down.
CTTGACTTTCTGATTGTTGACTTACAACTCTTCCTCTCATTTCTAGTCCTGGCCTCTCTCCTGAATCTCTGACTTGTATATTCTGTTGTCTACTTGACATCTCCATTTGGATGTTACACAGCTTACTCCAACTTTAAGTGACCAAAGTTGAACCCTTGAGTCTGCAGAACCCCACCCCAACCTGTACCTCTCCAAGTTTTCCTCATCTCAGTAAATGGCAATATCATCGATCCAGGTGCTCAAGTGGAAGATCTTTGTGTGGTCTATATTTGTTTGGTGGTTTTATCATGCTTGTCTCTTGGGTATCAACTTTCTCCTTTTTTTCTGTACTCTAATAACTGCTATGCCTCTCAGGGTATTAGGCACATAGTAAGCAGTCAATAGATACTTGATAAATAAATGTATTTTATTAATTAAACCTGATTATAGCCCTTTCAACTTATTGCAGCAGTTTGTTTGTCTTTGGACCTTTTTTCCCCCCTTGAATTCTGGCATCATCTTACCCCTCTCTAACAAAGACTAATATGTGCTTTTGTTCTAGGCCAGCACAGATAAGTTACTTGGATAATTCAGAGGAGGGGACTAGGATGGGAGAGTTATGGAAAGTTCATGGAAGAAGAATAATTTGAACTGGGCCTTGAAAGTGGGATTTTGATTTGTGGCAAGATGGAGGCAAGGTAATGAGACATTACTAGTGAAGAAATTCACTAAGGGAAAGATGTAGAGAGAGTTAGAGAAACACTGAGTATTTTGGGAACGTAGCCAATAGACTGATCTCTGAAGAGGTATATTGGAAACTACAATTAGAAAGGTAAGCTACAGCTAGAAAATGTCCCTAAAATTCATCTAGGAAACATGAATCTGCTTGGTAAAGCTGTGCAATGTGAACTCTTCACTAAAACTGTTAAACTATAAATAAAAGCTTCATAGACAGAGTATGAAATTAAAGTCTGTTCCATTAGGTTATAACCAATTTTTCCTGTGAGATGAACATGGTTGAATTTTGGAGAATTTCACAATAATATACTACTTTTGGTAATATTAATATTTCTTATGAAATTCTTCACATCCTGAACAGTCGCTTGGATTTGCTGTGAAACTCAGCAAGTGCAATTATTCTCCTTGTCATCTCATGAAAACACATGTTTCAGGTTCATCCATTCTGTGGGCACTCCAATTCTCCCCTGGATTCTAAGGGCAAATTCTAACCTAAGACAGTAGAACTGCAATGTTGGGAGGGAGTGTTTTTCAGTTAAGGAGCCTCCACTGGCCTCAACATCAGGGAATAATTAGTGTGTAATATAGAACAGTGTGAGAAATTGTTCTTCAGGAAGAAAAATTGTTGAAGAGAAAATGGATCCTTTTTCCCAATTCCACACTGGAATACATTTGTGCTGGCTGCCTGCTTTTGTGAACTGGAGGCCACCCAGCAAGTTTCTGTTTTTAGCAGTGATTATTTCACCAGACTCTTTTACATCTCTATTTTTGCAGAAATGCTTTCTCTTTGGGGTGGGCTCCCCTGGGACTGGGGATGTTCCCTGACTACTGGGTGTAGACATGTGTATGAGTGCAAGGAAGGAATGTCTTCTTTATTTCAGCCTGACTTGGAAGGACTAAAGAGCTGGCTTCTAAAATGGGAAAAGTCATCATATGAGAAAGTGAGTAGACAGTCTTTGGAGCTTCAGAAGATAGATCTTGGGCTAATTGGCAGAAGTTCTGAAGAAGAAGACTTTGGTTTAGCATAGGAACTTTGTCACAGTCAGCTTCTCAGAAATAATGAAATGCCTAGTCAGTTAATGACTTTTGTGTTGAAATGATGGTAGAGAAAATTCCTGCCTTGGGTGGTGGGAGGTAGGATAACCTCAAAGAGGTCTTTCCAAGGTCTGTTCATCTGTGAATCCTACTGCCTGTATATAAAATTCTACCCATGTTTTAAGATCAAGACCTAGGAGGGGCAAGATGGCAGAAAAGTAGGTGTCCCCATTTCAAAAGTTCCCCTGAAATGAGCGGAATGCCTGTGAAAACACTGTGAGCGCCCATGAAATCAGCCTGAAATGTAATATTACACACTTCTGGATCTCTGCAGGGGAAGAAGAGCATCAGCGAAGTTGTAAAGTGGAGTGGGAACTCTCGGAGTGATATCTGAAGACAAAAGGTTGGGGGCGGGAGCCCACAGAAACAACCCATTGGAAAGCAATACCCCAGTATGAAAGTGCTCTGTGCAGTCTGATTGAAAACAGTCAAAGACAGGGTCTTAAGAGGCAACTGGGGAAAGCTGACCGCCATTGGCAGGGATATAAAGCTACAGCTCCGGGCCAGGGATAGAAAGTGCTCCCCGGTGCCGTGTGAGGGAACCTGGGGGCATGAAGTGTCTTTAAAGCTGCAGCTTTTTTCTGCTGCTTGGGCTAGGTGCACGCAACCTGCAAGGGAGGTGATTCTGCAGACTTTTGTGTGACCTGCGGGACTGTGGGGTCTTCGTGCTTCCTGTGTGGGTGTGGACTACGAAGACCATCTGGACAGAGACAAGGTCGCACAATCCGAAATCAGTCATGGTTTCTGTGGAGCGGGAGTGAAGTGATAAGCAGGGATGCATGCTACCTGTGAGAAGTGGCGGGGTACAGGGGAAAATACACAGAGAGTTTGTGTGCCCCGCACCATCCAGAGGGGAGCTAACTGAGGCCTCTCTCTGAGACGGAGGTCTGGGTGCAGACATCTTACTTTGCCCTGACTTTCCGAAAAGCTGCAAAAAGCCACAAAAGAACAAATCCTTCAGAGAATAAAAGCCTGAAAATCTAGTTGCCATGGAGCCCAGCCCATAGAAAGGAGGCAGAGAGACTCAGCCCAGGTAACACTGACTGAAAAACAATGTGGCAGGTCCCTCCCCCAGAAGGCAAGCCAGAAGAAAAAGAGGACAAAACCAAAGGTTCTCCATAAAACTGTAAAACACCAACATCAGGGAAAAAGCAATATATTAAGCTCCTGGTACTACCTCAAAAGCTGTACGTTTTATAGATACAGATTTCCATTTTATTTTCTTTTTAATTTCTTTCTATTTTTATTTTTTTAAGTTTTTGCTTTAAATTTTAAATTCATTCTCATGGTTTTTGTTATTTTATTTTTAACCCACTTATTATTACAATGTGATACTAAACGCAGCACTCCATAATAACTTTTTACCTTGAACTTTTTTCAAACACATAGCCGTGGGTTTTGTTGTTGTTGTTGCTCTTGCTTCTTTTGTTTGTTTTTTTTGTTTTTTTTTCTTTTTTCCTCTTCTTTCCTTTATTCTTCTTTCTCTTAAATATACATATAGACAAAGCTTCAAGGTAATCCATCATTCCTATTCAATACTATATATATAAACCAGCTTTAATTTCCCTATATCTCTAGAAAGTGGAGTCATCTAACAATAATAACAACACACACCCAGGAGGATCTGAAATACTTTCCTTGCCCACAACGAGGGTTTGCACTCACCTTCCCATCCTATTCTTCTCTCAGTGTTTCTGTGTATTTGTTTTTGCCTTTGTAATATATAAATACTGTTAGTGGGGGTCATTTGGGTTGGGTTTAGCTTTTTGATTTCTTCAACTTTCTTTTACTTTTGACGGTCTTTTTCATTATTCTTTTGTGGTTTTGTACCATATAAATCCTACCATTGGGGCCCATTCTGGCTGGATTTTTTCTTGCTTCTTTTCTCATTCTCTCTCTCTCTCTTTTTCTTCTTCCCTTTTGATAGTGACTTCTGATTGCTCCAAAACCTTCCAACAAGGAGCTCACCTGGGTAGTGGTTGGTTGGTATATTCAGCTATACATCCCCTCAACCACCCCTCACCAAAATGTCTCATAGGAGGAAAAATCAACAGAAGAAAAACCCAAAGACTGCAACCCCTGTCACAGAACTACTGGAAATGAACACAAACAATATGACAGAAGTGTAGTTCAGTGAAGGAATCATCCAAGCAATGGTTAAGTTGGAAAAGAACATTAGTGGCAAGATAGAAGCTCTAAGGACAGAAGAGAATGCCGAACTGGAAGAGGTTAAAAAGGCTATTAAGGAGATTCAGTCTAATTTAAATACATTAACAGCTAGGGCAGGTGAAGCTGAAGATCATATTAGTGATTTAGAAGACAGATGGATTGAGAAGGAGGAGCAAGAGAAGTCTTGGAACAAACAGCTAAAATCCCATGAAAATAGAATTAGGGAAATAAACGATGCCATGAAATGCTCCAATATCAGAATTATTGGAATTGACAAGGGAGCTGAGAGAGAGAGAAGCCTAGAAGACATAGTTAAACAAATCATGGATGAAAATTTCCCTAATCTGGGGCATGAAACAAGTGTTCATGTCCTAGAGGCAGAGAGGACACCCCCTAAGATCAATGAGGTCAGAAAAACCCTCAAGCACATAATTGTGAAATGCATGAATCAAAAATTCAAAGAAGATACCTTAAGGGCATCTAGGCGGAAATGACCCCTTAGGTACAGAGGGCAGAACCATCAGAATAATGTCAGACATATGCACAGAGACCTGGCAAGCCAGAAAGGGGTGGATAGACGTATTTAGGAAATGAAATGAAAAAAATATGCAAAAAAGGATAATGTATCCAGCAAGGTTGACTTTCAAAATGGAAGGAGAGATAAAGAGCTTCCAGGACAGGCAAGGTCTAAAAGATTATGTGACCACCAAGCCAACAGTACAAGAAATATTTAGGGGGGTTCTACAAAAGAGAAACGAACCCAAGAGTGACACAGAATAGAAATTTACAGAGGTAATCTATAGAAACATGAACTTCACAGGCAACGTGATGTCAATTAAAGCATATTTATCAATAATCCCTCTCAATGTGAATGGCCTAAATGCTCCAATAAAAATGCACAGGGTTGCAGACTGGATAAAATGCCAGGACATGTCCATATGCTGTTTAAAAAAGATGTGGGGTATTTCACTCAGCATAATTTCTTCCAATCCAGTCCATGTTGCTACAAAAGTTGTGTATTCCTCCTTTCTGATGGAGGTGTAGTATTCCATTTTATATATGTACCACACCTTCTTTATCCATTCATCTGTTGAAGGGCACCTTGGCTCTTTCCAAGTTTGGCGATTGTGGCCATTGTTGCAATGAATATTGGGGTACACATGGCCCTTCTTTTCACTACATCTGTATCTTCCGGGTAAATACCCAGTAGTGCAATTGCAGGGTCATAGGGTAGCTCTATTTATAATTTTTAAAGGAATCTCCAAACTGTTTTCTAAAGTGGCTGCACCAACTTGCATTCCCACCAACAGTGTAAGAAGGTTCCCCTTTCTCCACAGGCTCTCCAACACTTGTTGTTTTCTGTCTTGTTAATTTTGGCCCTTCTGACTGGTGTAAGATGGTATCTCAGTGTGGCTTTGATTTGAATTTCCCTGATAGCAGGTCATGATGAGTATTTTTTCATGTGTCTGTTAGCCATTTATATGTCTTCAATGGAGAAGTTTCTGTTTATGTCTCCTACCCATTTGTGGAAGTGATCATCTTCTTTTTGGATGTTGAGCTTGAGTAGTTCTTTACACATCTTAGATATCAGCCCTTTGTCTGTAGTGTCATTTGCAAAGATCTCCCATTCCATGGGTTGCCTCTTTGTTTTGTTGACTCTTTCCTTTGCTCTGCAGAAGCTTTTTATTTTGATGAAGTCCCAAAAGTTCATGTTCGCTTTTGTCTCCTTTGCCTTTGGAGACTTGTCTTGAAAGATGTTGCTGTGGCCGATGTCAAAGAGGTTACTGCCTATGTTCTCCTCTAGGATTTTGATAGATTCCTGCCTCACGTTGATGTCTTTCATCCATTTTGAGTTTATCTTTGTGTGTGGCATAAGAGAATGGTCCAGTTTCATTCTTCTATACGTAGCTGTCCAATTTCCCCAGCACCATTTATTGAAGAGACTTCCATGGGATATTTTTTTCCTGCTTTGTTGAAGATGATTTGAGCATAGATTTGTGGGTCCATATCTGGACTCTCTACTCTGTTCCATTGGTCAATTTGTTGTTTTTTTTTTTGTGCCAGTACCATGCTGTCTTGGTGATCAGAGCTTTGTAATAAAGCTTGAAATCAGGTAATGTGTTGCCCCAGCTTTGCTTTTCTTCTTCAGCAATTCCTTAGCAATTCAGGGTCTTTTTTGGTTCCATATAAATTTTAAGATTGTTTGTTCCAATGCTTTGAAAAACGTTGGTGGAATTTTGATCAGGATGGCGTTGAAAGTATGGATTTCTCTGGGAAGTATAGACATTTTAACAACGTTAATTCTTCTGATCCATGTGCATGGAATGCTCGTCCATCTTTTTGTGGCTTCTTCAATTTCTTTCATGAGTGTTCTGTATTTCTTCGAGTACAGATCCTTAACTACTTCGGTTAGGTTTTTTCCTAGTTATCCTATGGTTTATGGTGCTATGCTAAACGGAATCGATTCTCTGATTTCCCTTTCTATATTTTCATTGTTAGTGGATAAGAACGCAGCTGATTTCTGTGCATTGATTTTGTATCCTGACACATTGCCAAATTGTTATATGAGTTTTAGTAGTTTGGGGGTAGAGTCTTTTGGGTTTTCCATATAGAGTATCGTGTCATCTGCAAAGAGAAAGAGTTTGACTTCTTCTTTTCCCCAAGTTGAATACCTTTTATTTCTTTCTGTTGTCGGATTGCTGTTGCTAGTCCTTCTAACACTGTGTTGAACAGTAGTGGTGAGAGTGGGCATCCTTGTCTTGTTCCTAATCTCAGAGGGAAGGCTGTCATTTTTTCCCCATTGAGCATGATACTCGCTGTGGGTTTTTTGTAGATATATTTTATGAGGTTGAGGAATGTTCCCTCTATCTCTGTTCCTTGAAGAGTTTTAATCAGGAACTGATGTATTTTGTCAAATGCTTTTTCTGCGTCAATTGAGAGTACCATGTGGTTCTTTTCTCTTCTCTTATTGATTTGTTCTATCACATTGATTGATTTTCGAGTGTTGAACCATCCTTGCATCCCTGGGATAAATCCCACCTGGTCATGGTGGATACTCTTTTTAATGTATTGTTGGATCCTGTTAGCAAGGATCTTGTTGAGAATGTTGGCATCCATATTCATCAGTGATATTGGTCTGAAGTTCTCCTTTTTTGATGGGGTCGTTGTCTGGTTTAGAGTTTAGAGTAATGCTGGCTTCATAGAAAGAGTCTAGAAGTTTTCCTTCTGTTTCTATTTCTTGAAACAGCTTCAAGAGAATAGGTGTTATTTCTTCCTTGAATGTTTGGTAGAATTCACCAGGGAATCCATCAGGTCATGGGCTCTTGTTTTTTGGGAGGTTTGTGATCACTGCTTCAATCTCTTTACTAGATATTGCTCTATTCAGATTGTCAATTTCTTCCTGTTTCAGTCTTGGAAGTTTATATGTTTTCCAGGAATGTATCCATATCTTCTAGGTTGTTAAACTTATTGGCATATAATTGTTGATAGTAATTTCTGATGTTATTTCCTTGGTGTTAGTCATGATCTCTCCCCTTTCATTCATGATTTTATTAATTTGGGTCTTCTCCCTTTTCTTTTGATTAGTTTGGCCAACAGTTCATCAATCTTATTAATACCTTCAAAGAACCAGCTTCTAGTTTTGTTGATGTGTTCTACTGTATCTCTAGTTTCTGATTCATTGATCTCTGCTCTAATATTAATTAATTCCCATCTTGTGTGTGGGGTTGGTTCAATTTGTTGTTTATTTTCCAGTTCTTTAAGGTGTAATGAGAGTTGGTTTATTCAGGATTTTTCAATTATTTCGAGTGAGGCTTGGATGGCTATGAATATCCCCCTTAGGACTGCCTTTGCTGTATCCCATAGGTTTTGGATCGGTGTATCTTCATTATCATTTTTTTTCCATGAAGTGTTTCAGTTCTTCTTTGATTTCCTGGTTGATCCACAGATTCTTGAGCAGATAGTCTTTAGCTTCCAGGTGTTTGATTTTCTTTTGAACTTTTTGTTGTGGTTGAGTTCCAGTTTCAGGGCATTGTGGTCAGAGAATATGCAGGGAATAATCTCAATCTTCTGGTATCGGTTCAGCTCTGATTTGTGACCTAGTGTGTGGTCTATTCTGGAGAAAGTTCCATGTGCACTCGAGAAGAATGAGTATTCTGCTCTTTTAGGGTGGAATGTTCTGAATATATCTCTGAGATCCATCTGGTCCAATGTGTTATTCAAGGCTCTTGATTCTTTGTTGATTTTCCGTTTAGATGATCTGTCAATTTCTGAGAGTGGTGTGTTAAGATCTCCTACAATTAATGTGTTTATATCAATATAATTCTTTATTTTGCTTAACAGTTGGCTTATATAGTTGGCTGCTCCCATGTTGGGGGCATAAATATTTACAATTGTTAGACCTCCTTGGTGTATAGACCCTTTGAGAATGATGTAGTGTCCTTCTGTGTCTCTGACTACAGTCTTTAGATTAAAATCCAATTTGTCTTATAGGAGAATCACTACCCTGGCTTTCTTTTGAGGTCCATTGGCATGAAAGATGGTCCTCCATTCCCTCACTTTCAATCTGGAAGTGTCTTTAGATTCAAAATGTGTCTCTTGTAAAGAGCATATTGATGGGTCCTGTTGTTTTATCCAGTCTGCAACCCTGTGCCTTTTTATTGGAGCATTTAGGCCATTCACATTGACAGTGATTATTGATAGATACGTTTTTATTGACATCATGTTGCCTGTGAAGTTCATGTTTCCATAGATTACCTCTGTAAATTTCTGTTCTGTTGTCAGGGACGGTGCATGATCCACCTGTCCCACCATGTCCAAGCCACCAGAAACTTTGGTGGAGGCACCTGTGAATGTGAATGAAAGTCCCTCCGGGCTTTCCCCACCAAGAATCTGGAGTTATGCTAAAGTCGCGGTCATCAACACCATCTTTACTTGCCTCTTGTTCTTCCTGCTCAACTACCGAACTGAGTCTATTCACAAACTTCCCTTTTAATGGTAAAGGCCGGTTTCTTAGAATGGCTTGACTGTGTCTGCTGTGAATTACTTCGTAATCTTTAACCTAAGTGCATCCCACAACTTTCTCACTTTGGAATAATAAAAGACTGGGACCTTTGACTGTCAAGAGAGACAAAGGCGGAGACAAAGCAGAGCAAAAGGCAACAAAAAAAGGCAGAGAGCCTGAGAAGCTAGAACCAGAGAAACAGTGAACAAGAAAGACCGAAACAGAGAAAAAGGAGAGCCAGAGAGACAGAAGCAGAACCAGAGAGCCTGCGAAGTGAGAGAGGCCAGAGAGTCAGAGATCCCAGAGCCCAGAGCCAGAGAGCCAGAGCCAGAGCTAGAGAGCCAGAGCCTGAGCCTGAGCCTGCTTCATAGGTCTCTCCTGACTGACCTCAGGTCTGTCCACTTGCATCAGATCTCTGTGTCCATGTCATTATTTCACCTGCCAGACATCCCATGGTTCGGGACCAACATCTCTGCTGAGGCTGGTCCCCAGCATTCTGTATCACTGTTGGATTTGTTTCTGTTTTATAGAACCCCTCTTAATATTTCTTGTAGTGCTGGCTTGGTCGTTGCATAATCTTTTAGACCTTGGCAGTCCTGGAAGCTCTTTATTTCTCCTTCCATTCTGAAAGTCAACCTTGCTGTGTACATTATCCTTGGTTGAATATTTTTGTCATGCAATTTCCTGAATACGTCTTGCCAGCCCTTTCTGGCTTGCCAGGTTTCTGTGGATAGATCTGACGTAATTCCAATGGTCCTCCTTCTATATGTAAGAGATCACGTTCCCCTAGCTGCCCTTAAGACATATTCTTTGGTTTTATGATTCATGAATTTCACAATTATGTTCCTGGAGGTTTTTCTGACATCATTGATCTTGGGGGGGTGTCCTCTCTGCCTCTAGGACATGAACATTTGTTTCATTCCTCAGATTAGGGAAATTTTCATCCATGATTTATTCAACTATATCTTCTAGACTTCTCTCTTTCTCAACTCCTTCGGGGTTTCCAATAATTCTGATATTTAATGTTTCATGGCATCATTTATTTCCCTAATTCTAATTTCATGCGATTTTAGCTCTTTGTTCCAAGACTTCTCTTTCTCCTCCTTCTCAATCCATCTGTCTTCTAAATCACTAATACCATGTTCAGCTTCACTTACTCTATCTGTTAGCATATTTCAATTTGATTGCACCTCATTAGTAGCCTTTCTAACCTTGGCTTTCACTTCTGTCATTTGGGCTTCTATCTTGAGACTATTGTTCTTTTCCAAATTAGCCATCGCTTGGATGATTGCTGCCCTGAATTCCATTTCTGTTATATTGTTTATGTTCATTTCCAGTAATTCTGTGATCAGGGTTGCAGTCTCTGGGTTCTTCTTCTGTTGGTTTTTCCTCCTCTGGGTCATTTTGGTGAGGAGTGGTTGAGGGGTGTATAGCTGAATAGATCAACCACTTTCCAGGTGAATTGGTCACTGGAAGGTTTTGGAGCAATCTGAAGTCACCACTGAAAAGGAAGAAGAAAGGAAAAATGAGAGAGAAAAAGAGAAAAGAAGCAAGAAAAAACCCGGCCAGAATGGGCCCCAATGGCAGGAATTATATGGTACAAAACTACAACAGGGTAAAGAAAAAGACCATCAAGAGTAAAAGAATGTTGAAGAGATCAGAAAGGTAAGCCCATCCCAAATGGCCCCCAAGACCAGTATTTATATATTACAAAGGCAAAAACAAAAACACAGAAACACTGACAGACTAGGGTGGGAAGATGAGTGCATACTCTCCTTGTGGGCAAGGAAAGTATTTCAGATCCTCCTGGGTTTGTCTTGTTATTATTGTTAGAGGAGTCTACTTTCTAAAGATATAGGTAGATTAGAACTGGTTTGTATATAGGGGTAGTATTAAATAGGGATGCAAGATTACCTTGAGGCTTATAACTATATGTATATTTAAAAGAAAAAAGAGTAAAGGAAATAAAAGAAAAGAAAGGGGAAAAAACAGAAAAAACAAACAAACAAGAGAAGCAACAACAACAACAACAACAGAAAACGCAGGTATGTGTTTGAAAAAATTTCAAGGTAAAAAATTAATATGGAGTGAGCGCCTGTGTGGTTCAGTGGGTTAAAGCATCTGCCTTCGGCTCAGGTCATGATCTCAGCATCCTGAGATCAAGGCCCACATCGGGCACTCTGCTCTGCGGGGAGTCTGCTTCCTCCTCTCTCTCTGCCTGCCTCTCTGCCTGCCTGTGATCTCTCTCTCTCTCTGTGTGTGTCAAATAAATAAATAAAATCTTTGAAAAAATTATTATGGAGTGTTGTATTAAGTATCACGTTCTAATAATAAGTGGTTAAAGATTAAAGGAACAAAATCCGTGAGAATGAATTTTTAAGTTTAAAGTGAAACTTTAAAAGAACTTAAACTTAAAAAAAACTTAAAAAAGAAAATAAAGTGAAAAGCTGTATCTATATAGTGTAAATCTTTTAGGGTAGTACCAGGAGCTTAATATATTGCCTTTCCCCTGATGTTGGGGTTTTACAATTTGGGTGTTGTCCTCTTGTGCTTCCGGCTTCCCTTCTGGGGGTGGGGCCTGCCATGCTGTTTTTCGGTCCTTTCTACCTGGGTGAGTCCTGCTCCATTCCTAGGGGCTGGGCTCCATGGCAATCAGGTTTTCAGGATTTAGGCCTCTGGAGGGTTTGTTATTTTGCAGCTTTTTGCAGCTTTTCAGGAAGTCAGGTCATAGCAAGATGTCTGCGCCCAGACCTCCTTCCCAGAGAGAGCCCCTAATTAGCAACCCTCTGGGCAATGGGGGGCCCACAGCCTCTCCCTGTATCTTCCCCCTTTGACTGCCTGTCACAACCAGGCACACCCACAGCTGCTGGTTTGATTGGTGTCCGAAACCCCCACTTGTTGTTTCGCTCCTGTGCCATGGAAACCACTACTGATTTTGGGTCGTGTGACCTTGTCTCTGCCCAGGGAGTCTGTGGTGCACTACTACGCAGGAGGACTGAGGTCCCCGGGCCCCACACGTCACACTCAATTCTGCAAAACCACCTCTCCTGGAGCAACCACGCTTGGCCCAAGGGGTGGAGAAAAGCAGCAGAGAAAAGTGGAGTGGAGAAAAGTAGTGGAGGAAAAAAAGCGGTGGGGGGATAAAAGTGGCAGTTTTAAATAGAGTCTTCTCCACCGCTTTCCCTCATGTGACAGCGGGGAGCAATTTCTCCCCACAGATTTATCCCCATTTCCCCAGCTTCCCCTCAGGCACTCTGTTTTTGTCTGCTCTTAATCAGACTACAATCTGCTGTTGTTCTCCAGACACAGAGGAATTTTGTGGTGGGGTATTGCTTTCCAATGGGTTGCCTCTGCGGGCTTCCTTCTCCATGTCCATTCATCTTTGGATATCCCTCTGATCACTCTCACTCCACTCTACCTCTTTGTTGATGCTCTTCTTCCCCGTAGTGATCCAGAAATGTGAAATATTACATTTCAGGCTGATTTCATGGGTGCTCACAGTGTTCTTGTAGTGTTTTTTTTTGCAGGAATTGAGCTCACTTCAGGGTACTCCCCAAAATAGGGTCACCCGGCCTTCTGCCATCTTGCCCCTCTGGTAATTTTTTTGTGTATGGAGTGTTTTAAGTTTTATGTATCCAAATTTTTAAATATTTTTTTCACAGTTCCCAAGTTTTACATCCGCATTTGAAAATTCTTTCCCATTCCAGTATAATTTAAAAATTCCCTTTATGCTTTATTTATTTCTTCTAAAGATAAATTTTACAATTTTATTTTCAAAGTAATATTGAATGAAACTCGATCATTCTCTTACACCATATACAAAGATAAACTTTAAATGGATGAACGACCTCAACATGAGCCAGGAATGGATCAAAATCCTCAAGGAGAACATAGGCAGTAACCTCTTTGACATCGGCCACAGCAACTTCTTTCAAGACACGTCTCCAAAGGCAAAGGAGACAAAAGCGAAAATGAACTTCTGGGACTTCATCAAAATAAAAAGCTTCTGTACAGCAAAGGAAACAGTCAACAAAACAAAGAGGCAACCCACAGAATGGGAGAAGATATTTGCAAATGACAC
>PITA01022466.1:0-30288 GCA_004023965.1 Spilogale gracilis | reverse complement strand
TAACACATGTTAGTGCTTCATTCCTTTTTAATGTATGTGTAATATTCCACATCCCCCACTTGTCTGTTGGTGAACAGTTGAGATGTTTCTACCTGACCGTTGTGATAGTGCTGTTATGGACATTTGTGTGCAAGTTTTTGTGTGGACATATGTTCTCAGTTCTCTTGAGAATATACCTAGGAGTGGAATTGCTGAACCATATGGCAGTGCTAGTTTAACCCTTAGAGGAATAGCCAAACTGTTTTACACAGTTTTGTGGAGTTTCCACAGACTGCACCAGCCGTGTATGAGGCGTTCAGTGTATCCATAACTTCAACAGTGCCTGTTCTCCTCCTCTTCTTCTTCTCCTTCCTCTTCTTCTCCTTCTTCTTCCCCCTCCCTTCCCTCTTCTCCTCTCCCTTCCCTTCCCCTCTCTCTTCCCCTCCCATTTCCCTTCCCCTCCCTCTTCTCCTTCTCTTTCTTCTTCTCATGACCATCTTGGTGAATGTGAAATGATACATCATTGTGGGCTTATTTGCATTTCCCTAAAGACCAGTGCTGCTGAGCATCTCTTTATTATGCTTCTTGGCTATTTGTATATTTTTTGGAAAAAAAGACCATTTTTTAATTGGACCATTTTCTAATTAGGTTGTCTTTTTATTATTCTTTATTATAACTGCCTTGTCTTTAGGCAGATATTCATTTGTGTACTCAGCAAATGTTTAGAGAGATTGTATTTGTGCCCAATCCTTTTTTGATCCTTGGAGATACAGCAGTGAGAGATGAACAGGTAATATCCCTGACTTGATAGTATTGCATTCAAAAGGAGACAGACAGAATATAAGAGATTTAATGTATCATCATATGTTAACAATTGTTAAAAGTATCTGAAAAGAAACAGAGAAAGTGTAGTGAGGGAGGGCTATGAGGGGGGAGAAGAGTATTTTTGTCAGAATGGTCAGGCAAGGCCTTTCTCAGAGAAGGGTCAGAGACTTGTCATGAAGGAGCAAAGAAGGTTTTTGTATCAGAGAGAAAAGTTTTAGAGCTAGTGGAAGAGCCATGTCAGGAGAAAGTATTTCAGGAGTATGGATCACAAGGGCCAATACGGCTGAAAGAGAGTGAGGCCACAGAAAAAGCACAGAGGTAGCCAACAACCAGATCTTGGAGGGCCTTTCGGGAGTTGGGGGAGAATTCCATGTTAATCGGAAGTCACTGGAAGATTTCAGTAGAGGAATGATGTAATCTGAATTACGCTTTAAAAGGATTGTTCTAGCTGCTGAGTAAAGAAGAGCAACAGTAGAAGCTAGAACCTAGAAAGGAGCCAAATCAGTAATGAAATAATCAGGATACAAATGAACCAAATGCAACTGATAGCCATATAAATCAAGTAGAGTCCATGTAATTAGTAGTAGAATGCTTTCTCTCTGCTAAGAAAATATCTAGTTAATAGAAAAACTTCTTTTAAAAAATCAAAACATCGAAACATTTGGATTTTGTCGTGCCTCTTGGGGAAGTTAAAGTCTTTTTTACATAGTGGTATCTGTGCTTTAGTCCTGCTTCAGGAGCTGTGCCTTTGCTCCAGGACATTTTTATTGTCTGCACTGTTCTTCTATAATTTTATCTAATTTGTAACAGAGGTACTTTTAAAAACAGGTACTCTTTGTACAATGTGCTTAGATTCTCTGTCCTGTAATTCTAGAATTTCATCAAGCCAAGTCACTACCAAAGAAGAAGAAACTAGATCATAAGTCCCACAGAGAGATAAATCTAAATCTGTAATGCATGTCCTACTAATGCAATAATTACACAAAAGGCATTTGGTTAACATGCTTGATTTCCTCATTACTCTGAATCCTTACTTCACTTTTAAACATGTAATATTTTCCATAGCCCTTTTCACTAACTATGCCAGTGTTCTATAAATTCCTGGGTTTTTTTTTTTTAATCTGATAGAAAAAGATGATTCTCTCTGAATCTTAAGTCTTTTTATTATTTTATTTTAGATTTTATTTATTTATGAGAGAGAGAGAGAGTAAGCGAGCAGGGGAAGGAACAGAGGGAGAAAATCAAGCCGACCCTCCCACCCCTGCCACTCGTTAACTGCAGAGCCCTGGGGGGGTAGTCCAGGCTCAGGACCCAGAGATCAGAACCCGAGCCAAAACCAAGAGTCAGACATTAAGCCTTATTATGTTATAAATTCTCCAGTGTATTTAATTTCTTGCCTTAAATGTATGTTCAAATTGCCCACTTTTAATTTTGAGACTTTAATCCATGGCAGAGTTTCTTACTCCCAATTCGAGTGCAAGGACTACTTTGCCTTCTACCCTGTAAGTCTTCTACTCAAATCTTTTGAATGGGGGGGGGGGGTTCTTTACAATGTTCCTTTACACAGTTTTCAAAAATGCAAATTGTAGCTGAGTTCTTTAGAATACTTAAATCATTGCTACTTTAAATTGAAAAGGCAGAAGGAAATTAGACTCTCATATCAAATATTAGAAATGGTAGTTTGGAATTAGTGAGCATTTATTTGTCAGACAATTTAAGGAGAAGAATTAGGATAACTGACTAAATGAGCCTCAGAATCTTAATTATTATTTCCTTTTATCAAAGTATTTTAATCCTCTGGTACTGAAGATACTCAATTCTACTTCCTTTCAAAGCATAATTGAATTTTGTTATCCTCTAAAGCTTTGTAAGTTCAAGTCTGTTTCTAAGCAGTTATACGCCTAGCAAATCCACTTAACTGCCCATTGAACCGAATGGGCCTGTGGTGGCCCCAGTCAGGAGCTCAGAAACATACCCGTGTCCATGGCAGTCTGATTCGTGGCTCCTGCATAAAACAAAGATATACATTTTCTGAGTGGCAAGTGTGAGTAAGTATTAAAAATTATTGAAAGCACATCACACTACAAAGATGCGTTTACCAAACAGATGCTGCTGATTTTCAGCGACCTTATTTCTAATGTCTCCTGGTGAAGTGGAAATGGTAATTTGTCATTGATACCATTAATTTAATTTTTTTTAAGATTTCATTTATTTGTCAGAGAGAGTGAGTACAGGCAGGGGGAATGGCAAGCAGAGAGAAGAGCAGGCTCCCTACTGAGCAAGGAGTCCTATGAGGAACTTGATCTAGGACCCAGGGATCATGACCTGAGCTGAAGGCAGATACTTAATGGACAGAGCCAGCCAGATGTCCCTCAGTACTATTATTTTTAAAATGAGGAAATGTTCTGAACCATCTTGCCTATCTCAGCAGTATGTATCCGTTAAAATTACTTTATTCTGGATTCATGGCACCTCTGCGTCTTCTGTCACGAAGTCTCACAATTGTTTAGCTTCAGTCCCTTTATTTTCATAGACTTCAGCGATTGTTATAAGGCCTATAACATTGTGTCTTTTCGGTCCCCAAGTTGCTGATTTCAGTTGTACTCCTAATTGGCTGAATTTCTTGGTTTTGTTTTGCTTTCAGAAAAAATTCCATTGTATGTTTGTAATGTGATGCATATTTTTAAAATTTTTTATTTTTATTTTTTTACATAACCCAGCCATCCTATCCCTCCCCCCATATCCTCTAGCAACCCTCCGCAGTTTGTTTCCTGAGATTAAGAGTCTCTTATGGTTTGCCACCCACATATTTTAGTGAGATTTCCTGCTTTTATATTTGATCCGTACAGTTTCCTTCATTGTAAAAATGAGGTAATCTTCTGTGCTTCTCAAGACTATTGTAAGCAGTTGACATAGCCCAGGTATCTGGCCCTAGGGAGAGGTGTAATTTATTGGTGTTTTCTTGGTGCACCAGACAGTTGAGCACAATGCTATGAGGTCATATCTCTAATCTCTCTAATGGCCTTATGCATGAGAAAGTAACAGATTTTGCATCCCTAAACAGCAGCTCCATTGGGTCCTGGATGAATCCTAGAAACCCAGCTCTGTCATTAACTTGGGCGAGTCTTGTCTTTTCTGTGGGCCTCATTTCCTTATATTTAGACCAGATCTTCCCCACACTGTGCTTTCCACATTGCTCTGATGATATGCACAGAACAGTGTTCCATTGGAGAATTACACAAAAGAGCAGTTACGTCATTCAGGTCACTCCCCGGAGAAAGAAAGGCAGCACCTTGTAAAACTTTGCCACATTACTCAACTTCCATGCCTCAGTGTCCTTCCCTGGAATGTGGGTATAGTAATCATATCTACCTCATAGGATTGTTGGAGAATCACATCAGTTAAAACCTGTAAAGCAGCACCTAAAAAACATAGCAATGCTCATAAATGTCAGCAATTATCCATTTCAGATTGTGATTTTATGTTCATGTTTTTTAGACTGGAAATCAGAAGCGTAACATTCACATAGGAACATAACATTTCTTTATACTTCTGACTCATTGTAGAATTTTATCCCTTAAAAAATTGATGATCTTAGAAGAATAGCTGACAAGATTCTTCTGTTTGGATGTCTTTGTTATTCTTTGCACTGATTTCCTAGTAACTTATCTGAAAATCTCAACTCCCCAAATCCCCTATTATTTTGATTCTGTCTATTTCATCTCATCCATTTCCTCCCGGCTTTGTAAGTCCATCCAAACCCAAGCAGAGTAGCTTATTATTCGTACCCTCAGGGTAAAGACTTCAAAAGTCTTAGCACATTAGCTATGGAATTCATTCTGCCTGCATCTCCTCTCCTTGTTTGATCAAATAGACAGCCTCCATTCCGTCTTTTGGATGTACACGTAAGCCAAGCACTTTTTAAGATTTCTCTAATTCAGTAGTGGTTTTGATATTTTTTTTTGTGGCTTCTAGAGAGCATCGTCTTGGCATATAATGGTAGAAGATACAATTCCACAGTAGATAGGAGTCCGGTCAGTTTTATGCTGTCTTCATTGATACTGTTGAGCAGCTACTGGAGAGTTGGGGAGTAAAAGAGTTGCTGGTTTATAAGTGATCATGACCGTGATTTCCCTAGTCCTCAAGCTGATTTTCAGCGGAGTTCACATGTATAAGTGCTATTTATTTCTTTTATTTGCTTGCTTATCCGGTTATTATTTTTAACATTTATTTCTATGATCCTATAGGGCCAATGCTTCCCTGAAGCTTACTTACCTCATTATTGCCTATGTTCTGAACCACAGATTATGGAGGTACAAGGTAAAACAGCATACATATGGAGGGTGTTCAAAGGAAACCAAAATGAATTCAGAGTAAAAAAAAAAAAAAAAAGATCAAAAATATTTCATCTGTAAAAGCATTGTTTTGTAAGCCAGAGTTATTTTGGATGTTTTATTTTTTTTTAACTCTCCTCCTGAATGTAATGTTTCTGGCAATTTATCAAGCTACAAGCTTGAAAAGAAAAATGTATCAAAGGTCAAGTTGCTCATAAATGCATTGCTGAAATGTCAGAAACAATTACACTACATAGAAGAATAAACCCCCAAAGAAATTAAATACCCATTTCTGAAAAGTTTTGCCTGTACCATGATTCCCTTTCCCATATTTATACTATTGATGATTTCCAGATTGTCATCTGCTGCCTACAACTGGTATATTCTAAGAGTAGATTTATGTTTTAAAAGACCAAAAAGTTCAGTAAGTAAGTAAGTAAGTAAATAAATAAATAAAAGTATGTTTTGGAAAAGCTTGTGGAAACCTTTGGGAGACATAGATGTAGGTAAAATATAAGGTCACTTATTTTACCGGTTTTTAATCAAGTACCTGCCAGATGCTGGGGCCTGAAATACATCATGTTATGTTGAAGAGCACTTGAGCTTTGGAGTCTAGGAATATGGTCTTGAAATCCTGCTTCTGCTACTAAGGAGCAGATGACTTATAGCAAGAGGAGAGAGAAAGCCTGTTGATTCTCTAAAATTTAATATGCTACGAAATATAATTTTAAAAAAATATTCACCTCTTGCTATGATGATCGTTTGCTTGGTACAGTAGATACTTAAAGATGTTTCCTTTCTTTTTATCTAAGATATAACAATGTGGAATTATTATAGATTTTTAAGCAAAAGGACCATCAAAGAAATATGCTAGGCCATCTTACCTTGATTGGCAGGTGTAGGTAGATTTAGACTGGGAAGAAGTTTTAAGATTCTTGAGTTCAAGTGTGTGTGGGGCGCTTATTTGTTTTACTTTGTCTTATTTTAAGTTATAATGAGAACACTGAAAATTAAGAGGACAGGACTTGTAAATCAGTCATTGATTGTACTCAGGGATTTTATTCATAATTTTTAACAAAGCATTCACAAGCACAAGGCACAAGAACTCAACTACCCATCTAAACAAATGCCTTGACCAATAGATTTGTCTTTAAAATAATCAGTGTGCCATTATCTGTTCAAACTAGTGCATGCCAACTGAATAGGAACGCCATAGTGACATGAGAAAATTGGGTATCTTTAGCCTAAGCTAGTTCTTTTCCAATTTTAGAAAATATTTACTCTCTTCTATAAGAGCAACATTCCCACTAATGTATACCTATTCTTGCTTTTATATTTTGTATCACATTATTTTATGTATGTACTGATTTAAATGCGTGTATGTGTGTGTTCACAGCAGCACTTGTGTTTTATTGATTTATGATTAAATAATCCTCCTAACACTCATCAAAAAACATTATTAACTAGAAGATATTACCCCCAAAACTCCCTATTAGGAAACCACTACTATAAAACTTCACTACTTTGTTCATAGGAGACTATGAATTATAAATGCTCCCACTCTGATTTGCTTGTATCTCCTTAAAATACCTAAATCATTGCTTCAACTCTGGGCTCTAGATGAACAACAAAAAGAGTTATTTGAGATAAATTAAGATGCTACAATGGGCCAAAAGTATTTCTTTTTAATTACATATGAACATATAAATTCTAGTCACAAATAAGACTATGAGAATTTGGTTCCATTAACTTTCTTCCAACATACTGGAATTTAATCAGGAATAAGTACACAAAATACTTCCCATGCACTAATGTGTCAGAATCATTTGGGCATCTTTTTTTCCCCTCCTACTTTGTCCATATATAATTGACATATAGCATTTTGTAACTTTAAGGTGTACAAGACATTTATTTGATTCACTTTAACATTTTGGAATATGATTATACTGTGTATATACAAATATATTTATATATAAATATGATTGTACATACTGTTAGCATTCAATGAAGTAAGTCAGACAGAGAAAGACAAATACTGTTATGATATCACTTATATGTGGAATCTAAACAAGCTGAACTTGTAGAAACAGAACAGAATGGTGGCTCCTAGAAGCTGGTGGTGGAAGAAATATGGAGTTATCAGACAAAAAGTACAAACTTCCAGTTGGAAGGTGGGCACCTAATGCACAGCATTATGATTACAAACAATCTATCTGTGTGAATGGCTGAGATAGTTGATGTTAAATGTTCTCACAAAAAAAAAAAAAGAGAAAGAAAGATGGTAATTATGTGATATGATGGAGGTGTTAAGATGTGATGGAGAATTTTTTGATAATTAAGGAAATAGTCAACATGTAACATTATATACTTTTAGCTATACAACATAATGATAGGAGACTTGTATACACTGTGAAACAGGCAGCACAATAAGTCTAGATACCATCCATCTATACATAGTTACAAAATTTCTTTTTCTTGTAATAAATCATTTAAGATTTATTCTCATAGCAGCTTTCAAATATACAATATGGTATTATTAACTGGAATCCTGCTATAATTTCATTCCTATGACTTATTTATTTCCTAACTAGAAATTTATACCTCAAGATTGCTTTGGCTATCATGGTCTTCTGTGGTTCCATACAAATTTTAGGATTGTTAGTTCTATTTCTATGAAAAATGCCATGAAATTTTTATTTGGATTGCAGTATATCTGTAGATTGCTTCAGCTTATATGCACATTTTAACAGTATTCATTCTTCCATTCCATAAGCATGAACATCTTTTCATTTATTTGTGTCAACCTCAATTTCTTCCATCACTATCTTATCAGAGTACAGGTCTTTCATCTCCTCAGTTAAATTTATTCCTAGATATTTTATTCTTTTTGATGTAATTTTACGTGAGATTATTTTTTAAATTTCTCTTAATGACAGTTTTTTGCTGTTGTGTACAAATGCAACAGATTTTTGTATCTTGATTTTGTATCCTGCAACTTTACTGAATTTTTTTTATTAGCTCTAACAGTTTTTTGGTGAACCCTTTAAGGATTTTCCATATATAAAATCATGCCATCCATGAATACTGAGAGTTTTACTTCTTCCTTTCCAATTTTGATGCTTTTTATTTATTTTTATTGCCTTATTGTTCTGGCTACGGCTTCCAGTACTGTGTTGAATACAAGTGGGCAGGGTGGCACTAGACCCTGATCCTAAAGGAAGGGATTTTAGCTTTTCATCATTAAGTACGATATTAGCTATGGGCTTGTCATATATGGCCTTTATTATGTTGATGTTTGTTCCCTTTATACCCACTTTGTTGAGAGTTTTTAATATTAATGGATTCTGAATTTTTTGTCAAATGCTTTTCCTGCATCTTTTGAGATGATCATGTGATTTTTTTCCCTTCATTTTGTTAATGTGCAATGTCATGTAGACTTAATTACAGAGATTGAACCATCCTTTAATCACTGGAATAAATTCTTCTTGATCATGCATATGGTATTTTTAATGTATTGTTGATTTTGGTTTGCTAATATTTTGTTGAGGATTTTGGCATCTATGGTCGTTGGGGAAATTGGCCTGTTATTTCTTTGTATATGTGTGGTATCCTTGTTTGGTTTTGGTATCAGTAATGCTGACCTCATAAAATGTGTTTTGAAGACATTCCCTCTTTTTAAATTTTGTGGAAGGGTTTGGAAAGGATTAGTATTAATTTTTAAAATGTTTGGCAGAATGCACCAGTGAAGCATCTGGTTCTGGGCTTTTGCTTGTAGGGGGTTTTTGATTACTGAGTCAATCTCTTTATAGTTATTGGTCTATTCATATTTTCTATTTCATCACAGTTCAGTCTTGGGAGATTGTATATATTGAAGAACTTACCCATTTCTTCTAGGTTATCCAATTTGTCGGCTTGTAATTATTCATAATAGTCTCTTAGGATCTTGTATATTTTTGCAACGTCAATTGTAACACCTCTTTCATTTCTTATTTGATCTTTTTTTCTTTGTCAGTCTAGCTAAAGATTTGTTGATTTTGTTCTTTTCAAAGAACCAGTTCCTAGTTCCATTAATCTTGTTCTATTGTCTTTTTTGTCCCTATTTCATTCATTTCCTCTCTGATCTTTGTTGTTTCCTTCCTTCTACATTGTGCTTCATTTGTTCTTTCTGTAGTTACTTGAGATGTAGTTAGATTGTTTGAAATTTTTCTTCTTTCTTGAGGTAGACTTTATTGTTGTGACCTCTCTCAGAACTGCTTTTGCTGCATCCCATAAATTTTGGTATATTGTTTTTTCATTTCCATTTTCTCATAATATTTTTTATTTCTCTTAATTTATTAATGGACCCTTTGGTTGTACAGTAACATGTTGTTTAATTTCCACCTATTTGTGATTTTTCCAAATTTTTTTCTTGTTAGTTGATTTCAGTTTCATACAATTATAGTCAGAAAAGATGTCTGATATGATATCAATCTTCTTAAATTTATTAAGAATCAAGGAAAATTCTATGCACCCTATACCTGTGGCCCTTCACCACAACCTTGTGCCGGAAGCCTCTCCTTTGCTATCCAGCCTGCTGTTCCCTTACAGGGTATTCAATAAACTTCTGTGTCCTTTAAAAACAAATTATTAAGACTTATATATTATAAGCCTAATATGTCATCTATCCTTGAGCATGTTCTATGTGCACATGACAAGAATGTGTATTCTGCTGGTTAGGGATGGAAAGTTCTGTATGTATTAAGTCCTTCTGGCCTAATGTGTCATTTAAGGCCAATGTTTCCTTATTGATTTTTTGTGTGGATGATTTATCTATTGATGTAACTGGGGTATTAAAGTCCCATATAATTATTGTATTGCTGCCCATTTCCTTTAGGTCTGTGAATACCTGTTTTATATATTAGGTGCTCCTATATGCAGTGCATAGATATTTATGAATTTTATATCTTTTTGTGGGATTGACAACTTTATCATTATGTGATGCCCTTTTTATTTTCTATAACAGTCTTTGTTTTAAAGTATATTTTGTCTGATGTAAGTATAGCTTCCCCAGCTTTCCTTTGGCTTCTGTTTATATGGAACATCGTTTTCCATCCCTTCATTTTTAGTCAGTGTATGTCTTCACACCTGATTGGGTCTCCTGTTGACAGTACATAGCCGGCCAGCTTTAAGAGGCGGAGGAAGAATACAGGACGTGTCCTCCCAGCTTTAGTGAGGTGGAGGGAGAACACAAAACTGGTGCCACCAAAACCCCCATCTCTGGAGAGAATTCCACCAGGCTCCTGCTCCTCCAGTAGATGTTTTAGGGTTAGTAAGTGAATCTCCTTCATGTAGAGGATAGGTGTTTTCCCAACTGCTGATTCTGTGCAGGGTCCTGGGGCAAGTGAGTCTGCCAGAACCCTTTAAGAGCAATCCTGCTGTTCACTGCAGCCTCAAGTCTCATGGACACAAAGCTCTATTGGTTTTCAAAGCCAGAAGTTTCAGGGTCTGGCTTAGGGACTGGAATATCTGACATAGAGGTGCAAGATTTAAGAGTTGGGGTATCTGAGGTAGAGTACAAACTCTTTGCTCCTCAGGGAGAAGTTTCAGATTTGTGAGATCCCTCCTGATTGTGGTTTCCTGTGCTGCAGTCAAATTTTTTATGAGACTCTACCTCCCCTACCTACCTTGATATGCCCCTTTTCTTGCTTGATGCAAAGCATCTGTTCAACTAGTTTTCAAGTCATTCTCAGATTTTTTTCTACATGTAGTTGTAGATTCAGGGTATCTGTAGGATGAAATCAGTTCAGGATCTTCTCATGTTGCTCTCTTAGACTGCCCAGCTTAAAGGACCATTTTTAAAAAAAAATATTTTATTTATTTGACAGAGAGAAACACAGTCAGAGAGGGAACACAAGCAGGGGGAGTGAGAGAGGGAGAAGCAGGCTTCCCGTCGAGCAGGGAGCCCGATGTGGGGCTCGATCCTCCGGGATCATGACCTGAGCTGAAGGCAGTCGCTTAACCAACTGAGCCACCCAGGCGCCCCTAAAGGACCATTTTTTAATGAAAATTTCTAAGAACTTGCTTTGTAGATCCAGTTGAGTAGTTGTTTGGTGGCACCTAATATTTAGAAAACCTCTGCCACATTTGGAAATCTGAGCTAAGGTAATTTTTCTATCTTTTCCCAGTACCTGTTCTCACTGTCCTTTAATTTTGACATATATTGACTGGTTCCTGGGTACCATTTTGATTCATCTCAGACTAACCAACTGCTTCTTTGTCAGTACAATATAAATCTTTTATAGAATTCTCAGGCTTTCTTTTTGAAGATACTCATTAATTGTACTTTGCTTTCATTTGATTAATAGAGATTTTCTATCTCAACTGTCGAAGTGATGATGCTTTTCATCAGGTGCATTCATTTTTATTATAAACTCTTATGATTATTATTAACTCCGAGATGACCCTAAGCAACTTTTTATAAATGTTAACTGTTGGTAAAATAAACTGGGAATTCCTAACATGTTTGCGGCTTTCACTGTGGAAGCAAACAGCTTTCAGACCAATTAATAGGCTAACACTTTCCCCATCATTGAAACTTCGTTTTCCCTGAGATTATTTTCCTGTGATTTGCTAGTAGACATTCCACTACAACTGTGAAGATTAAAGGGATAAGTTGTGACTTAATCTTCTATAGCTCTCAGCCTCCTGTTTGTTTATGGTCCAAACTTACATGGGGTCATCAGAGGACAGAATAAATCTTGGAAAAGTTTAATGGTGATGATTAATTCTTTGAATTAGTTTCTGCTTCAGAGCCTTTCCACATAGACCAAACTCCTGCATTTTTTACTGCATCTCTTCCTCATTTCCAACTCAGCTTTTATTCCTTCAAAATTCTGTTCAAATTTCACTGCTTTCAAAATGTGTCTCTTTGTAAACTGTGCCATGTCTAATCATCCCATCAGTCCACAGTCTCTATTGGTAACCAAAATTTTACTTGTGATTATTGCTGCATATTTTTATGAGATAAACATAGTATTTCTAAGTTATATGGTCTTCCTAATTGTGGCAACATTTAAAATACAAATATATGTCTATTTACATTGTTTTCCTTATTCATAATTTTGTCATACTCTGTAGACTTACTTGCATATTGTGATCTTTAAATCCATAGAATGACGGTACTTTCTTTTTATTTATGTGAGTGTATAAGAGATCCCAAAATGTAGGCATGCAAAGAGGTGATAAAAATTGCTTTAAATGAGAAAATTTATGAATTGAAATTTATTTTTGACCTAAACCTAAGAAGTTGATAAATGTGCTATCATCCTTTTCTAGGCAATATGGTCTTCTGAGCCTAGTCTTTTTGCAATTATCCCCAGAGCATGGCAAAAGAGTTAGACAAGGTATGTCAAATGAGGGCAGTTTATGGAATATCTTTAAACACAAGAGACCCAAAGTCATGCTTGATCTGGAGAATGACAGGGAGTCGTTTGGGGGTATGTAGTCATAGCAGTGTGGCTGGCCAACTATTTGGCTGATAATTTGCAGGACAGATTGGAAATGTAAGACTCTCTCAGAAAAAGATCTGAGACCAAGACCTTTGGGGGGGGGTGGAGGAAGAGGAGTAAAACTAAGGGAAAAGCTTTCCAAGAGCCCTTATTCAGACAGTCCTGCAAGTTTCCTAGAGAAACTGACTGGGATAGAACCCACAAGACGCCTTAGTGTGATGGAGGATGAACTTGGAGAGATCAAAACAGGAGTTGTATTTCATCATAGAACACATGGAATTCTATTGAAATACTTGATATGGAACCGTTTACATAAGCTTTTCTTTAAAAAAAATTATTGTTTTGTTAGTCACCATAAAATACATCATTAGTTTTTGATGCAGTGTTCCAAGATTCATTGTTTATGTTCAACACCCAGTGCTCCATGCAATGCGTGCCCTCCTTAATACCCACCACCAGGCTCACCCATCCCCTCATACTCCCCCAAAACCCTCAGCTTGTTTCTCAGAGTCCAGAGTCTCCCATGGTTTGTCTCCCCCTCCAATTTCCCCCTCTTCACTTTTTCTTTCCTTCTCCTAATTTCCTCCATGTTATTCCTTATGTTCCATAAGTAAGTGAAACCATATGATAATTGACTTTCTCTGCTTGACTTATTTCACTCAGGATAATCTCCTCCAGTCCCATCCATGTTGATGCAAAAGCTGGGTATTCATCCTTTCTGGTGGCTGAGTAATATTCTATTGTATATATGGACCACATCTTCTTTATCCATTCATCTGTTGAAGGGCTTCTTGGCTCTTTTTACAGTTTGGCTATTGTGTACATTGCTTCTATGAACATTGGGGTACATATGGCCCTTCTTTTCCCTATGTCTTTATCTTTGGGGTAAATATTCAGTAGTGCATTTGACAGGCCATAGAGTAGATCTGATTTTAATTTTTTGAGGAATCTCCACACTGTTTTCCAAAGCGGCTGCACCAACTTGAATTCCCACCAACAGTGTAAGAGGGTTCCCCTTTCTCCACATCCTCCCCAACATTTATTGTTTCCTGCCTTGTTAATTTTGGCCATTTGACTGGTGTAAGGTGGTATCTCAATGTGGTTTTGATTTGAATTTCCCTGGTGGCTAATGATGATGAACATTTTTTATGTGTCTGCTAGCCATTTGTATGTCTTTGGAGAAGTGTCTGTTCACTTATTTTGCCCATTTTTGGACATGATTATGTTTTTTGGGTGTTGAGTTTGAGAAGTTTTTAAAGACCTTGGATATCAGCCCTTTGTCTGTAGTGTTGTTTGCCAATATCTTCTCCCATTTCGTGGGTTGCCTCTTTTGTTGACCATTTCCTTTGCTGTGAAGAAACCTTTATCTTGATGAAGTACCAAAAGTTCATTTTCACTTTTGTTTCCTTTACTTTTGGAGATGCAAAACTTCTTGAAAGAAGTGCTGTGGCCGATGTCAAAGAGGTTATTTATATAAGCTTTTAAAGTTAAATTAATTAGGGCTCCTGGGTGGCTCCGTCTGTTTCATGGCCAACTCTTGATTTCAATTAAGGTCATGATCTTGGGGTCCTTGAATCGAGCCCCATGGTGGCCACTTTCAGTGGGGAGTCTGCTTGAGGATTTCTCTCTCTTTCCCTCTGCCCTGCTACCACACACTCCCCCTCTAAAACAAATCTTTTAAAAAAAGAAAGTTAAATTAATTAAACCAATAGATTATAATAAATGTAACTATTCTGTTGATTGTATTCATAACTCTTCAAAATGACCCTGCTATATAATTTCTCTCATTTAGAAGCATAATTACTTTCATTTAATACTGTAATGTAATTCAGTGTAACCTCATCATAGCACTTCCAGAAGCAGCCTTTTTTTCTTGTCTAGAAGACACTGACTGAATGTAATTGAGTGCAGTTGTTTAACTCACAGT
Source organism: Spilogale gracilis (assembly GCA_004023965.1). Classification (NCBI taxonomy): domain Eukaryota; kingdom Metazoa; phylum Chordata; class Mammalia; order Carnivora; family Mephitidae; genus Spilogale; species Spilogale gracilis. Next base: position 15,736 of record PITA01022466.1, on the reverse strand, counting down.
TTTTTGGAGTCAAAGTAAGTGATTTAATCCATGGAGAGAAAGGGACCTAAAGACGGATTATAGGATGGCACATGTCTTGGTACTTCTGCTTCTCACTGTAAGCTCAATATTCTGTAGTATAACTTAATTAAAAATTTAATTGAGGCCCAAAAGTACTTACAACACAACTCTAAATAATTTTAGTAGTCATGATTACATGAATTGGCTTTTTCCTGAGTTTTCTATATTTCCTCACAATCAATACTTTAACAAAAAGAAAAATGTAAAGTTACTGAATGATCAAGCTTATACCATCAGACCAGTGGAATAGTTTTTACTACTACTTTCCTGCAAGCCCACTTATAAGCAGAATTAGGAGAAAATCATTAAGCACATTAATTCAAGTTGACTGAAACACACTGGAGCACCTCCATTCTTACAGTGGTGGGGGAGGGACGGTCAGCTCCTCCACTGACAGGAGGTGATGAAAGTAGGCATGATATTGTTATACTAGATACTGTTTTTCAACTATGCACCAGACACTGAGCTAGGCACTTAATTTTTTCAAAAAATTTCATTTACTATGTATAAGAGTACCATAAAATAAGTACTATTATTAGCTTCCATTTTGTAGATTAGGAAACTGAATCTTGGAACAAGTTAAATAATTTACCCCAGGGTACATAGTTAATCAGTGGGACAGCCAGATTTGGATCAAGGCTGTTTGACTTCTCATTACTTAAAAATGTGAATTTGGGGACGCCTGGGTGGCTCAGTTGGTTAAGCCACTGCCTTCGGCTCAGGTCATGATCCTGGAGACCCAGGATCGAATCCCACATCAGGCTCCCTGCTCGGCAGGAAGCCTGCTTCTCCCTCTCTCACTCCCCCTGCTTGTGTTCCCTCTCTGGCTGTGTTTCTCTCTGTCAAATAAATAAAACCTTTAAAAAAAAAAAATGTGAATTTGGAGGAGATGAAATTATCTATAGTGTTAATTTCATGAAATTAACACTATAGATAATTTCAAACTCAAAAACAAAAAATAATGAAGTCACAAGAAGGAATTATTCAAGAATGAAAATATGAAATAAACAAAAATAAAAATCTGGGGTAAATAAGAACAAATAAAACTTTGTTTAATCTCAAATAATGCCAGATATAAAGTTATTATTTGAATTTCTGGGTTTTCCATAATGCTTTTAAAAACATGAGTCATTTCACTTTTTAGTCACTGAAAATAAACAAAGCCAGGTAGTCTGGGACTTTCAGGCAAACAAACAGATAATAAGAAAGGGTATAAATGAAGTCTTGTTTTCAGTTAAATGAAGCTAAGTAATTACGTCTCACATCTTTATTCCAAATCACATGTGCATTCAGTTATATGCATAACATATTACACACATAGAGAACATTCATAGAAATGTGCCATGATAGGAGCACTTGGGTGACTCAGTTGGTTAAGCATCAGACTCTTGATTTGGGCTCAGGTCATGATCTCAGGGTTTTAAGACTGAGCCCAGCTTCAGGCTCCATACCCATCAGGGAGCCCACTTGAGATTCTCTCTCTCCCTCTCCTCTTCTCTGCCCTACTTCTCTTAAAAAAAAAAAAAAGAAAAGGAAAAACGTGCTATGATAATTGACATTAAATAGGGATGCAAGTCATGGGCCTGATGTCAGACTTTGCAGAATATAAACATGCCCTTTTTGTCTGCCCAACCCCAGAGTGAGACCTTCAACCCAAGTTATTAGGAAAGGAAGTCATGGATGTAGTGATTAGATAGTTGTTTGCCTACATGTGCAGTTTTAACTAGGACTACCTTAAATTTGAGGAAGCATAAAAATTCAGAGTTACGGTTGGATTCAGCCCTAAATCTTCATTTTTTATTTATAATAAATCATGTTATTTACTATACTTTGTTAGAATGGGCTTCATCTCAAAAATGAAGTTAAAGGTTGCATTAGGGACCACATGAGTGCATGAGTTGGAAGGTGGATTCTGCTAGGGAGAGGAAGATACCTTTTTTTACCACAGGGTCACCCGATTCATTTTGCGGGTCCACGAAGGAATGAAAATGTAGACAGAGACCTGAGGTAACACAACAAAGGTGACAGGGAAGACTACATAGTGGGAACTACATATCTCATGAGTGATATACTTACTGCGAATGGAAAGGCTTTAAAGAAGTTGATGAAAAAGCAGGAAAATCCTGGAAGTAATTGTAGTATGAAGATCCTAAATTGCTTAAAGATATTTAAAAGTCAGTAGGTAAATGTATATATATTTTTAAGATTTTATTTATTTATTCAACAGAGAGAAACACAGCTAGAGAGGGAACACAAGCAGAGGGACTGAGAGAGGGAGAAGCAGGCTTCCTGCTGAGCAGGAAGGCCGATGTGGGGCTCGATCCTGGGACTCCAGGATCATGACCTGAGCCATAGGCAGTCGCTTAACCAACTGAGCTGCACAGGCGCCCCAATGTATAGACTTTTTTTAAAGAAGGAAAGAGACAACCAGTTAAGCTAAAGGTGGTTAATTGGATATGAATTTGTTTCAAGAATGACACCAAACTGAGTTCCACAAGTAAGGAAGACTTTATTCTAGACTATTATAATAGAAACTGAAATTAACTTCATGGAAACAGAAGGCAGGAATGTTTTTAAATATTGGATGAGTTAGTGAGAAAGCAATGGAAGATGTTAAGGGAGAGATTGATCAATGTGATATGTTGAGTACATTGAGTTGCTGAGTTTGCAAATATTTTTCTTAGTGATTATGTCATGTGTGTTTGCTAACTGCCACCAGGTGAAGAAGTTGGAGACCTACCATCATGCATAGACTGAGGTATTAGGGCACTATCTCCTTTGAGGTTTCCATGTCAAAGAAATGGTTCCCAACTACTTGAGAAAGATATTTCCTGGGTTGTAAGAGTGAGAAAAGACTAGGAGAAATTTACATAAATTTCAAAGGACCAGAAAAAGAATTTATGCTTGTAAGTTTTTTTTAAGTAAATGCTTTAAGAAAAGGGAGGCCAGGAGCCTAAAGACAGGAAGAAACCTGTCAAGTTCAGTCAAGCTAAGGGTGATCTTGATCAGGTTCTAGTAAATGAACAGTTGGAAATATATAAACACAAGTGGCCTTTTCAGAAAAGCAAGTCATGTTCTTGGATTTCTAATCCAATTTTTTTTCCTCATCCATCTAAAATTTACCACAAAATTCTTAAGTTCTGACAGTAACGGAACCAAAGACCAGCTATAAAGATATTGAATGAGACAAAATCTCTGGCCAGAAGGTTCTCATAGGCTAATGGTCAATAGACAGTTATCAAGTCTGTAAAGTAGTAGGTCTGCAGTTTTGTGGGAACAGAGTACACAGCACAGCTGCACCTGGGGAATTTGAAAGTCAGAGAAGGTTACAAAAGAAGAAAACACAGCCCTAAACAGTGCTTAGCAAGAGGGTGGGGCAACCAGACCTGGAGAACAGTTTCTAGCAAATGACAGAGTAAGAAAGCAGCATTTCGTTCATAGAAAAGAGAATGGCTTTCTGTTGAGAGAATGTAGGGAAACCCTGGGCATGACAGATGAAGAGGATTTCCTGTATTCTAGTAAATAATCCAGCCCTCAGCTAGTAGGTATTAAGGATACTGCGATGCTTATATTTGTACTTTAGAAACACACTTTTGGGGGTCAGGGTGAATGAGGGCTGCAGGGGAAACGGGAGATAGCAGGAGATGGAAGAAGCGTGCATGACAACCTGGAAGAAAACATGGGGTCAGGACATAGTACACTGAATAAATCAGATTCACCACCTGGATGTCATAGCTGAGGGAGTGCAGGGATTAAAAATTACTGGGAAACTTCCCATTTATGAAAAAGAGATACAAAGCTTCTCTTCAAAACGAGGTGGGAAGAAAGAGTTATAAGACTCAGTTTATGGGTCTTTTACTTCAGTAAGCTGAGAGTGATTCCAGACTGAATGTATCTTACAGTTGTTATAAAGTTCACATAGGATGGTTATATGAAAATGCTCTCTGAAAAGACCCAGGCAAATATGAAACTTCATTTCTTTTCCCATCTCAATTCTTTTTTGAATTTATATTGGCTACCAATCAATAAATAAATTTGTAAGTGACTTCTATCAGAGTCAACATGAAATTTTAAGACAATTTCTGAAGAATACAAAAGACATCAACAACTCAATAATAATCCTCAGGATTGCTATAGAGTTTGTTTAGGTCTGGTGAGGGAAATCTGTCCCAAAAATACAATACTAGGGGCTTTCTAAATAGTGTGTTTTAAAAAAATCTTGACTCTATATCTGGTTTCTCTCTGCTTTAATTTCTCCTTTCTGTTTACCCCCCTCTCAATTCCATTACACTGATATGCTTTAATTTTTCGATGCCTTCTGGAGGTACATTGCACATAGTACTGTGTGACTGTTAAAGATCACCCTTAGTAATCACATTTCTGTGATTAAAAAGAAATTAGAATAATGCAAGAAACATTTAGGGAATAGTGCTAATAAGCACAGATATCCCTGACATTAGAACACAATTAATTATATTTTTACTGTATTAATGTTGTGTTCCTTGCTAATCTTCTAAGCTATAAAAACCTTGAAACTATAAAAATCTTCATAAACCAAGATTTATCTTTTATATTACATTTAAGCTCCAGTACAATGAATGCAATAAACTTTCAGCATATACTTTTACCAAGAAAAAGAAATCTATCCTCTGATTGTGCTTCTCATTTTGTTTTATTTTTATGGAAATTGTCGTGAATTTTTAGTGTAATTACTTCAAACAGATGTTCAATTCTCTTATCCTGATAATAGGAAACATAGTAGAATGAAAGGGGATATTTTGGAAGAGTTCATGAGTTTGGTGAAGTTGATGAAATAAATCAGACAAGGGGAAATTGGAGGGTTACGTTAAAGATGTCAAAATACATGTTTAAATTGATTAAATGATGAATTACTAAAAACATATTCTTTTTTTTTTTTGAAGATTTTATTTATTTATGTGACAGAGAAAAACACAGCCAGAGAGGGAAAACAAGCAGGGGGAGTGAGAGAGGGAGAAGCAGGCTTCCCACTAAGTAGGGAGCCTGATGCGGGGCTTGATCCCAGGACTCTAGGATAATGACCTGAGCCAAAGGCAGTCACTTAACCAACTGAGCCACCCAGGCGCCCCTAAAAACTAAAATTATATATGTGAAGACAGAGATTGGAAGGCACCAACTTAAACATTCAGATCTTGTTTTGAGTTCATAAAAATAAACCCAAGCATTTTCATTTCATTTCTCAACTTTTTATATAGAGTATCACAAACAAGTTTAAGCCCGAAATGCTTTAGTTAAGGCTTCACAGTAAGCCAGAAGTTGTAATTTGTAGACAATGGTTCATTCATTGCTTTCTGTGTTAAATTTACAAATTGTGTTACATGTACAAAAATGTACATTTTTGTAGGTTTGCCTAAGATGCCTAGAGCTTTATGAGGGGAAATATAAGTCATATAAATATAAATCAGTCCTTTGAAAATTTTATGTTGGAACATATATGTCAAAAATATGGTCTATTTAATATCTAGAGGTAAGTGTGCAGATTCTAAATGTTTATGATGTCATGTCCCAGATCTATCTAAGTAATTGTCCTCAGAAAGACTAAAAATAAAAAATAAATTTAAAAAAACAGGTTGCATTAGCTATTGAGCTGTAGAACCACATCATTTACTATAATGATGATCAGATTTATTGCCCAGGTTTATTTGAATGCAAATACAGATAAAGTTTCAAAAGTTTCTATAATGGGAGCATATGGTAGTTGAAAATATCCTAACTGTAGGGCAATAGATATGGAAAAATAGAATTTCCAAAATGCTCAGCAACAAAATTTTCATTCCTGTATGTAGAAGGGCTATAAATTAACCTGATATTTGGATATGTACATGTTTAATTTACTACCATACATTCTCTGAAATAATGTCATACAAAACAATTCTTATCTAATTAAAATAAGGTCTATCAATCAAAACCAAGTTTTAATGTGAAGAAGAGAGATGAAATTATTTTCTAAAGCACTTACAGGTAAAGACTTTATTTCCAGGGTCACTTTTTATATTAAAAATAAGATAGGGGCGCCTGGGTGGCTCAGTTGGTTAAGCGACTGCCTTCGGCTCAGGTCACGATCCCGGAGACCTGGGATCGAGTCCCATATCAGGCTCCCTGCTCAGAAGGAAGCCTGCTTCTCCCTCTCTTACTCCCCCTGCTTGTGTTCCCTCTCTGGCTGTGTTTCTCTCTGTCAAATAAATAAAATCTTTAAAAAAAAAAAGTAAGATAGGAGTTGCAGTCATAGAAAGTGGTTGAAAATCACAAATTATGAAATTATCTGTGATATTCATAAACCCAGCTTTTCTTTCTTCCCTAATATTTCCCTGATGAATTGTGCCCGGAGTGCTCCTGGACATTTACCTTAAAAGAGCACACTTCCTAAGGGTTCCACTTAGTGGTCAATGAATTGAGTTGATTAGTGCACCCATTGAAAGCAAAATCAAAGATCTAAACAATTTCATGTTTTCATAGATTCATTGCCATTATTTCAATGGCTATAAGCAAAAATATGTAACCTTGGACCTGTTAACGTGCATATTCTTGGTATTTGAGACAGTATATGGTCACCACTATGCTTCACTGTGTCCCGAGAAACAACTTAGAGTGCCAGTTTCTGGAATTCTTTGTAGATAAGGTGTCATCCATTCTTAACTCTCTTGGCATCCTGCATTGTCCCTACCACCATGCCAATTAAAAATAGATTGGAAATTGGTTAAAACTCAGTTCGAATCTCTGCTCCTTTAGTTTAACTTCTGCTCTTTGAGACAGTAAACTTAAACTTGTTGAGCTTCAGTTTCCTTTAAAGTGAAAATCAGATGTTAGTAGCTATGTCAAAAAGTTGTTGTGAAAGGTATAAGCTTCCAGTTACAAAATAAATGAGTCATGGGGATATAAGGTACAACATGGTGACTACAGTTGATTATTCCGTAATGCACATTTGAAAGTTGCAAGGAGAGTAGATTTTAAAATCTGTATTAGTTGAAAAAATTATAAATCTATATGGGAACAAATGTCAATTAGATGTATTATGATTATTTCACAATGTATATAAATATCAAAGCATTATGTTGTACACCTGAAACTAATATAATGTTATCTTTCAATCACACCTCAAAAAAATGTGGTGACGATTACCTGAGATGATGTATACAATATTCATAGCACAGTGCTTGACAAAAGATGGGCAAACCAGTAAGTGCTCATTGAATGTTTTCATCTAAGTATACCCTGAATAAAGAGAAGTCTAAAGGGAAGTCCCACAGAGAAAAGATTTATGTTAGATATGAAATCCACATGAATCTCTGATCTGAAATCCAGATGAAATCCAGATGTAGCTACTCATTCAAGAAGCAGTCTGATCCTATTCAAAACACATGAGAAGAAAGGCAGAAAAGTTCTAGAGCAATGCTTCTCAGATTTTATGTGCATGTAGAGCACCTGGGGACCTTTATAAAATGCAAATAATGATTTAGTGGATGGGATCTGAGAGACTGCATTTCTAGCAAACTCCAGCTGGTGCATATGCTGTCTGCCCACTGAATACACATTAACAAAGTCCTAGAGCACTTGAGTGCATGGTAATTTATGAAATACTGCACTTAAATCCATATTTATCTACTCAACATTCTGTTTCCTGATACCACAGGTTAAAATTAATCAATTCATTTGTTCATTTAGCAAAAGATTATTTAGTGTCTTTTATGTGCCGGGCACCGTTTTAGGTTCTAAGTGTAAAATAGCAAAAGGGATAAAGATCATGCCTTCATTGGTTTTTAACCTAGGGGTAGGGTTGGAAGATACGCGTGTGAACAATTCATTAGTTTCCAGTGGTGAGTAAAACTGTAATGAAAATAAAATGCAGTGACTTGAGATTGGGTATCCTCAATTAAACCTCTTCTAGGAAGGAGACAGTTGAACTGAAACCTGAATATCAAAAAGTAGTCTGCCATGAGATCTGAAATTTTCATACAAAATGAAGAGAGAATGCCAAGTCCCTGAGGCTCTGATAAGATTGGTGTGTAGGAGGGGCCCCCGGGTGGCTCAGTTGGTTAAGCGATTGCCTTCAGCTCAGGTCACGATCCTGAAGACGCCTGCTTCTCCCTCTCTCATTCCCCCTGCTTGTGTTCCCTCTCTAGCTGTATTTCTGTGTGTCAAATAAATAAATCAAATCCTTAAAAATAAAAAAGATTGGTCTGTAGGAGAAAAGGGGAAAAAACCATTGTGGCTAGAGCATAATGCTATTATATGGATGCAAGAAAATGATGAACAGTCAGGAGCAATCAGAGGCAGGGGCTTACCTGGCAAAGTTGGGAGGAGTGCAGTAGGGGCTGAAATATAAGGGAATTTAGAGGTTGGATCCAAGGTGGGTTTTAAAAGCACAACAGAGGATTAAGATGTACATATGCAAGTCCCCTCTTGCCCTCAGAGGATTAAGATGTACTCTAGAACAAATGTACCTACGGAAAATGCACCTGGCTAAGCAGAACAAGGCGAGTGAAAAGAGCTAACATAAGGTATGGGACACAGGTTGAAAAAAAAAAAGAAAAGAATAATTCATAAAGCAAGAAAAATTGAAATTGTGCATCCCTTAAGTTTACCCTACAAGAAAGAGATCTACCACCTTTTCTATGAAAATTAATTTTGTAATAGCACCCACGTAGCACACTTTCAATTGCTGCAGAATGCACTAAATTTTTCTGAATAGAAATTAAGTAACTATGAGAAGAAATAAAACTGTAATTCCTGGTTGATTATAGACTATAGCCCCAAACTTGCCTTACTTTTCACAGGATATTAGAAAGTAAAGTGAAAGATAGTAGATAGAACATTAAAAGCGGGGTGGGGGATGGGAGAGCCTGGTGGTGGGTACTGAGTGCATGTATTGCATGGAGCCCTGGGTGTAGGGCATAAACAATGACTCTTGGAACACTGAAAAAATAAAGTATTAAAAAAAGAAAAAAGAAAATAAGATATATGCAAGTCCCCTCTTGCCCTCAGAAAAAAGTTTAGTAGGAAGAAGGGTCATCATTATGTAAGTTGTAAAATATTAAATACTTTGTACTATAATGATTTTGTACTTTCATTGTACTATAAATCTACAGTCTATCCTCAGATTCTTTTACTAGGATGTAAGCCAAACCTGAAAGCCAATAAAAGCAGAATTAAAAGAGATCCCACAGATCACAGCAACTAAAGAGTGAATGGTAAAATGATGAATCCATTGTCATTTCATTGAGTCTTACTTACTAACAAGGAAATCTAATCATTTAAAGTCTTGCAAACTGGTGACTTACTATGTTCCATTTGACTTCTGATTGTGTCTAATGATTTTAGACCCTGCAAACTAGTAGCTATTAAGCTGTTAGAGCATTTCCAGTTGACTTCTGATTTTCTATCTTGTTTTTCAAATATATGAATAAAGGACTATACATTTGCACGGTGCTTCTACCCTTCCATTGGTGAGAAACAGCTCTGAATTGCTTTTCTAATAGCAATAAAGAGTAGCATAATTAGTCACTTTTTCTCACCTGAGAGTGTAATGGGCCAAAGCACATATTTGTGATATATTTATCCAGAATTATGGTCATGTTTTCTGGCAAAATAGATCAACTTTTGCTTGTTTTTGTACTGCTTTGCTCTGATGTCAACGATGCCATGGAGTTCATTTCTTATTCTATTTTAGTCATTTATCTATAATCCTTTTCATTATCTTTGGCACTCATTAACCACAAAGACATTTTCTTCCTCATTGGCCTTTTGTATATCTCATTGTATTCATTCAAGAAATACTAAAGGAGTACCAGTCTCTAGAGCTCTCATGGCCAGGGAGGGAGTAGAGTGAGATGAAGCTCGGAAGAGAAACCAGAACCCAGGTCATTTGAGGTTTCCTAAATGTTCAAGAACTCTTATCTCCATCTTAAGAGCAATAGGGAACTACTGAAGAGTTTTAAGCACTGGAGTGACACTGTCTTCTGCCATTTGCTTTCCTTGTCATTTTTCTCCCCCTCCCCCAATGGGACCACTTAAACCATATTTTTTTGGTTTTTTTGTTTGTTTGTTTTAAAGATTTTATTTACTTATTTCACAGAGAGAAACACAGCCAGAGAGGGAACACAGGCAGTAGGTGTGAGAGAGGGAGAAGCAGGGTTCCCCGCCAAGCAGGAAGCCCAATGCGGGTCTTGATCCTGGAACTCTAGGATCAAGACCTAAGCCGAAGGCAGATACGTGCTTAATGAACGGCTGAGCCACCCAGGCGCCCCTAAACTGTAGTTTTTATGTTGCTAGCCTATTATTTACACATCTTGGCTAGTTCCAACTAACAAAGTACTATTTTTGAAAGAAAAAGTTTGCCAGTCATACAAAAATAAATTCTCTGGGAGACCCAGAGTTTGTAGAGACACCTGAGTTTGTTCATGAAAATATGTGGTACATGCTATGGATAGACGTGTTTGTAAATGATGATGTAAATGATGCATCCCCAATAATGCAATAAGAAGGGGCCATAATTCACTGATGCTCCTTATTGCAAGTTTAGTATTATAAAAGTCACTAACTGGGCAGCTGTCTGTGGTAAAAAAATACTTTCAGCCCTGTGCTTGATCTATACACCTAAGCTTCTGATAAGAAAAGAAGCTTCACTTAAGGATATATATTTATTCCTCGAGTTCTTTTAACCTCTGGCTGTAGTGGGCTTTGTTTTAGTTTTGTTTTTAACTAAGAACCAAATAACCCAATTTATTTTGGTGCCCATCTGGTTACAATTGCTCATTTTACAATTATTTAAAAATGATAGATTGTTCATGACGATGTCTTCCCCAGGAGAAGAAGTTGACAGACAGCTGTGCAGAGATGCCATCTTCCCCATTCCTGTTGCCTGTTACGCCCCTTGCCCAAAGGACTGTGTGCTCAGCATGTGGTCTTCATGGTCCTCCTGCTCTCACACCTGCTCTGGAAAAACTACAGAAGGGAAGCAGATACGGGCACGGTCCATTCTGGCCTATGCTGGTGAGGAAGGTAAGACTGGTCACCAGCTTCAGAAGGGGATTTAAATTCCTTTCAGAAGTTGGCATGTGTTTTTTTTTTTTTTAATTTTTTGTTTTATTTTCCGATGGTTAAGGTGATGCTATACAAAAATCTACTTCCAGAAGCCCAGCAATCCAAGGAAATGTAATATCTGTTGACCTATAGAGCAGCTTCTCTTCCCCAAAATTAATCATTGCTTTCCAGTTTGAATGCTAAACCTATGAAAAAGTCTGAAAATGGCTCCCCAAATTCCAGATGTCAGGTTTGATTATTTTTTCTCTATTGCAGTAGTCAGTTTTTCCCTTTGAAATCACGTTCTGCCTTCTCATAAATAGGTATATATGTTCAGTAATAAAAATGTTTTGTTTTTAAAGAAACATTAGCATGACTATTACTTGACCGAAAATTACATGGATTTTCTGCCATTCGGGTTTCTGAACATAGGCTCTGAGATCCAGACATCTCATCTGTACATTGTGTTCATTTTTCAAATCTGCTGCTCCTTAATCACCTCATCCTATTGGGGGAATAAAGCATGCTTTGTCATATATTCATACCTCACTTGTGTAAGCTTTATTGTCGAGCAATATAAAGCTCTTGGTAATTATCTCTGAAGCTTACATCCAAATGCTAATTTGGCCTCTGTGTGACTAGGTGATATAATGTTATACTTAATCTTGTCATTTCTTGAGAATAACACAGGACTAAGAAAAACATAGAAATCATCAAGTTCTATCACATTAAGGCATGTTCTGTCTCAAGAATATAGGTGTGTATTATTTAAACCTTATCAAGCTGAATGTCTGTTCTCATTCACATTTAACACTATTTCTAATATGCATGTGTTTCTCTGTGTATATGCCCAAATAATAAATTTTAGAGGAGTTTTTAAGCTGCCACTTTTATTTTTCTACTTATGAAACATTTTAGTGATAGAAACTTGACAGTTTTGTTTCATCAAACATGCTATCTATGAATATAATAGCTATGCAAAAATGTAACTACTTTAGTCTTAAGACATGAGAGAAAAATTTAAAATATTTGACAGTCAACCTATAGGAAACTTTAGAATTGTCTTTAAAGTATCCCCAAATAGTTTTCCAGTCAACTTAATATAAATTTAACTATTTGGTACCCCCCAAAAATGTATATCCAAGAACCAAATAAAAAAATAGAACAGTTTAGGAAGTTATATTCCTTGTCTTATCAAACAATAACTTTAACGTTGCATAGATTATATTCAGACTTCAAACTCTATCAGCACAGATTATGTCTTGGACTTCATTAAAATTAGATCTGTCACCCTGCTTCCTGTAAATCTATTATATTCTGCAGACGCTTGCCTGGTGACTAGTAATGAGTGACTTCTCGCCCTGTGAGTCACATGGGCAGAGATTTTTGCCATGCTTGCAGAACCCACCAGATCATTATTTCTATAGACATGATGCTTCACACTGAAAGGTCATGAAATGCTTTAAAGGCAGAAATTTATGATTGCTCTTTGATGTGTATCATCCACTTAGTTTGAAAGGGTGAGACTTCGATAATTTTTAATTAAGTCTAGTAGCTGTATCATAAGCAGGCTGTGCTGGAAAATTATAGATGTTTATATAGTAAATCATAAAGGGAAGAATTCAAAAAGTAATTTTAAATGGAAACCATATAGGAAACTGTCAGTGGAGAGTCTGCTGCCGTTTGTCTCTGTTAATAACACTTATACAAACTGGTCTAATTACAGGAGATATTTAAAGAGGAATCTCTCCTTCAAAAACTATTTAGTACCCATTATTCGCTGGACAGAAACATTTCCCCTTTCACAAAATAAGTCTCGTAATTGTGAGCTATTTTTAAAATTATTTAAAAACTTTGTTTGCAGGAAGTTTAAAATGTGCTTGCTGCTAATTTATTAACACTTTATAATTCTACACAAAAGTAGGTCTTTCTATTACTCCCCAAGAATTAATGTTTTGTATGTGTCAAGCATGTTCTAAATTTTCTAAATCAGAAAATTACTGTGATAACCTTAAGGGGGAAGGTCACATTATTAAAATTATATATTGAGTCTTTAGACATATAGCTTTCTGGTGAAATAAGTTACAAATCCATGTGCAAATATTAATCTGGACTTAAAAATCAATGCTGCTTCACAAAATAAGAGATTAGCTTTTATTTATCTCAGTTGTAATTTTGCTATTGAACATTATACTGAAGATTATATAACCTTTTATATTAATATGAGCAGATCGAGTTGTTTTGTAATAAAAACAGCTCAGAAGCTCAAAAACTTAAAAGAAAAATTATTCCTTCCTTATGGGAGTTTTGCCATGGTGTTAGGTAGCTTTCCAAGGTGGTCTGCCCTCCATGAAATGTCTCAGCATGCACCTCCAAATGAAGACCTACTCCCCAGTGCCTTTGGAAAAAGATAATTGGAAGGTTCCTCTGCTGATTTCAAAGCTTCAGCATTAAGTTCTTCCATACAGTAGTGACTTATCCTTTCTGCTGACATTCCAGTGACAAAGCAAATCATACAATCATGACTTGAAGTTGAACCTAACTTCAGTCATGGCTCAGGGTGGGGGAAAATGTAATCCCAGTGTGTGCTAGAGAAAGAGGGGTCCTGGTCGTACCGCTGATCTACTTAGTTTTCTTATGGTATGCGTGTCTGCATGTGTGTGTTTACATCTATCTCTATGTCTATCTCCAAAGATGTATGATAAAGGATTATTCTATATGCCCCCAATTCAGGAGATGAGCCAAACTTCTCCAATTATTGAAATATTATGACTTTTTTGATTATTTCTTTGCTCTTACTATGTGAATGATAAGATATAGAATAACACATCCTCTTCCCTAAAATATTTTCTCTTCCTTTCCTTTTCCCTCTTCCCTTTCCTTCTAGGCTCTTGCTCTCTGGTCCTGAACAGCTTTATCTAAAAAGTCATTAGGTAGAATCTGGAAGTTGAGCTTGTGTCTCAGCAGGTGCAGTATCTGCAGCACTCAGAGTAGGTGATCAGAGCCCACAATATAAATGCCAAAATAATAGTAATAACAAATTATAACCCATTACATGAAGTAGGAAACCATGGATCCACATTGGATATAAATACATAAATGTATTAATGGAACATCTAACTAAGATGTACCAAGAGTACTTTATTTAGTCTCGGGTATCTCTCTAATGGCGAAGTATGACAGACACCACTTTAATCCAATGATCAAAATTTAAATTATTGGTAATGGAGCAAATAAAAATTATGAGTTCCTGGTGTGAGACCGCAATAAACTGGCATCAAGTCTGTGATGTCCCTGTCACAGATGCATACTGTGGGATGTGATCATGAGGAAACATCCTAAGTGAAAAACACTGAAAAACAATAACTGGTCTTTAATATCCTGAAGAGCCAAGGAGCACTTACTCATGAAAATTAAGAAAAGATTAAGGAAGTATTCCAGATCAAAAGAGATTACCAAAACATCATATTCATTGCAAAACTTGATGCTGAGCTAGATCCTTCAACTATAAAAGGGTGTTTTGAGACAGTTGGAAAATCTGAATAGGTATGAATATTAGATGGTAACAATGTCTTAATGTTTGTTTCCTAATTTCCTGATCTCGAATATTGAATGTGTTTATGTGGGAAAATGCCTTTTGACTATGGGAAATCAACATCTAAATATTTAGGGAAGTGGCGGATCTTTTCAAGAACTTTGTCCAAATGATCCAGGGAGGAAAATTATTGATGATATACTTTCAATTTTCCTGTAATTTTGAACTTGGTTCAAAATTAAAACATAAAAAATTAACAAAAAAACAATTTCAATATAATTGTTTTTCATGAAGTCTTAAGGAACAGTATAATTACTGTTAACAACAAACAAAAATTATCACAAAAGAATTCTTATCCAAATGTCATTTGGAAATCAAATACAAATGGTAGTAAATATACTGAAGAAACTAAAAATATTTCTTTTCAACTTAAAAAACCAGAAGGAGGGAGAAGTCAAGATGGCGGAAGGCCAGGTGACCGCATTTCGGGGAGTTCCCTGAAGAGAGCTGAATTCCAGCAATAAAAACACTACAAGACCACCATGAACACCCATGAAATCAGCCTGAAATGTGATATTTCCCACTTCTGGACCACCACGAGAGACAAAGAACATCGGCAAAAAGTGGTGAACTCTGGTTGCTCCAAAACCCTCCAACGACCAATCCACCTAGATTGTGGCTGATATATTTAGTCATACACCCCCTCAACCACACCTCGCTACAATGACTCGGAGAAGGAACACCCAACAGAAGGAGAACCCTGAGACTACAACCTCGGCCACAGAATTACTGGAAATGAACATAAACAATATGGCAGATATGGAATTCAGGGCAGCAATAGTCCAAGCAATAATCAATTTAGAAAAGAACATTAGTCTCAAAGTGGAAGCCATAGTAACAGAAGTAAAAGCTGAGGTTAGAAAGGCTTTAGACGAGATGCAATCTAATTTAAATATGCTAACAGCCAGAGTAAGTGAAGCTGAAGAACGTATCAGTGATCTGGAAGACGCACGGAATAGGAAGGAGGAGCAAGAGAAGTCTTGGAGCAAACAACTAAAATCCCAAGAAAACAGAATAAGGGAA
>PITA01022465.1:0-30281 GCA_004023965.1 Spilogale gracilis | reverse complement strand
TCTTCTTCTTCTTCTTCTTCTTCTTCTTCTTCTTCTTCCTTCTTCTTCTTCTTCTTTTCTTTTTTGAGCCCATTACTCTTAGCTAGGCCTCAAAATACTCCAAACCAAACCGAGAGTTCTTTACTGATACTGCATGAAGACCTTATCCCTAATGTAAAGACTTCAAATCACTGAAGAAGTTTCTCCCAGTACTATTCCTTTAAAAACATATAGATCCATAGGAAAGATTATAAAATCATTAAGTGATCCTGAGCTAGGAATTAGTTTAGCCTGAAGGAAAAGAGCTTAATCTAAAGATGAGGCACAAACAAAGGCAGAAGGTAAGTTATTACGCGTGCCTTTGCTAATTAATGACAAATGGTGGTTCGCTCCCTGAGGCCTACATTCCAGGAATGTCCTTGCAACACCAACACCCATATTCCCTTATACTGGGGTCTACAATAAAAATGGAGAAATAATAGTCAAAAATATAAGAATGACAAGGTATTGTTAAAAAAACATTACCTTTTGTAAAAAGGCTCACAAGGGCAGGGCCCCCACGGTGCTTAGTACACAATTACAAAGAAAAAGCCTATGCAAGCAACTTAAATCCTACTTCTACAAAATAGATAACACTTCCCCCTATTGTGGCTAATGTGTTAGGCAGCATGACTCCTAGCTGGTTTATTAATAACCTAGCTTGTATCTTAAAGTTCAACTCTATATATAACTTATCAACCTAAACCTTTTTAATCATCTTGTTCTTCCCTTACTGATCAAAACACCTTATTACTAAAAATCATCTGCTGAAAAAATAAATCCTGCTTTTGATGACATATCACTTGTTGCTTATAAATAAAGATACTAATATCGACAGAAAAGAGATGCCTGCCTGGTGATCAGAAAGAATCTCTTGGTTCTCTCATTCCTCTCATGGACACCGTCCATCCTTCTAGGACCCCTGAGCCAGCTGGAGCAGAACTCGGGCAAAATACTCAAAAGACATTTTCAAGGAGGATTTCTAATGCTGTTAATGAGCTCAACTATAAATTTTACTTTTCGAACATCTGTGAAAACATATGCATCTCATCTTTTTCCAAACAAGGTCTCTTTTACAGGTACCAGGGGTTCGGACTTCTACATATATATATATATATTTTTTTTTTTAAGATTTCATTTATTTGACAGAGAGAAACACAGCTAGGGAGGGAACACAAGCAGGGGGAGTGAGAGAGAGAGAGAAGCAGGCTTCCCGCCAAGCAAGAAGCCAGATGAGGGGCTCTATCCCAGGACTCTGGGATCATGACCTGAGCTGAAGGCAGTTGTTTAACCAACTGAGCCACCCAGGTGCCCCAAGGACTTCTGCATATCTTTTTGAGGAACACATTTCAACCCACAGCAGGTGATAATATTAATATACTCTTTTGTATTTGCTTCTCTTCTTCTATCCTTCACTTCTTCTTCTTTTTTAATTTCACACTTTGTTGTTCTGGAATTGTACCTCCCAGCAAAACTTTGTCGTATGCCACAGAGAAAGAGAGAGAGAGAGAGAGAGAGAGAGAGAGAGAGAGAGAGATGAATTTTACATGTAAACAAAAAATGTTTTTTAATGGCAAAAATGACCATACATAAATTCAAGACAAATGATAAATTAGAAGATTTTATAACAAATATCACAACAAAAAAATGCTACAATTTGCAATAGATAAGTAAGTAGTTAACCTGGAGGAGGAAAGACCAAAACATGGGAAAAGTAGGAAGTGCAAGACAATGAAATAATAAAGATGTAAAGCGGTAGACTCTCTCCTTCACTGATAACAAGAAATATGCAAATCTATGCTCCTCCAAGAAACTTTTCTTAACTGAAAAAAATTAAAAGTTTGGCAATATTCTCTTAGTGAAGCTGCAAGAAATGATTTCTCTTGCATTGCAGGTGTTAATGCAAGGTGGCTTACGTTCCCTTTCCTAGTGACAGTATCAGCCCTGCCCCAGGGCACAAGATAGACCAGCTCAATACAGGAGGGATTTCAGAGGCCACTTGCCCCTTAGCCAGGAGCTTTTGTTCTGTGTACAACACACGCAACTACCAAAAGTAAGTCTGCTCTCATGACTTACCAGGACTTCTGTAATCTTTCTTTAATCTTACTTTCATGAGCATTTGCTAATATCAACCACTGACTGGTTTGTGTTTCTGAGATAGCGGAATTTCCACAAAAGGATGCTGGTAATCTCCTTCAATAGCACTGATTTTCTTCTTTTTTCTCTCGATTCCCACAGTGTTTACTGACTGCGGCTCTAAACTTCATGTGATAGCCTTTTGATATGACAGAGCACCATTTTATTCTACTTCTCTTAAATGAAACTAATAATTACCAAAAAAGTTTCTCCAACCCAACCTATGCTAGTCTTTGTTCTTATCATAAATTCAATTCATCTTCAAATCATCACATTTATGATATGGTCATGACTTTCATGTTCAATACTTTTCTCTAATTCTTCCAATTATATTTAGCAAAAATATTAGGCTGTTATAAAAGAGATACCAAGGTAGGGAATTATGATAATTTAATAAAGGCCTATTATCTTTCAGATTACTCTATAGCTTTCTGTAAGTATCAGGCATAGTTCCTGTAAAACTAATTTCCTTTTCTACCTGGGTGCAGAGCTAGAATCTGATGCAATGTTCCTTTTGAAAAGGTGTGGCCATGTGGCTGAGGATTGCCCATGGGGTGTGAGGCAAGTCATGTGAACTACTTTCAGGTGTGGCCCACAAAAATCTCAGAAAATATGATCTTCCTGACCTTTCCTCTTTTGTGGCTCCATGCCACACACACACACACACACACACACACACACACACACACACACACAGAGAGCACAGTCATGAGTTATAAGAATTCTGGGTGCTCAATTAACATCTCAAAGGAGAAGAGCTACCTGCCTATCAGGAAAACTCATTTCAAAGTTTAAAGAAACATGAATCCATATTGAGTTGTTACAGATTTGGGGCTACTGTTAGAGGAACAATCATTAGCTGAATTTGCACATGGCCATCATATGAAATGAAAACAAGGAGACAAGCATCTTGCCAGAAGACAGGCAGAAAATCTTAAAAACTCACAGGCACTGGATTATGCATCTAAGAGAGGATTTATTTGGATAAAGCTATGTATATATTTCATTGATCTGGGGTTCAATATCTCAAAAAAATGACAAAAGAGAGAGGAAGGAAAGGAAGTTATAGAAAGGGGAGTGGGATCATGTCAGAGGTTAGGGCACATAAGTATTATGTCAGAGGTTAGGGCACATAAGCTGTCAAAGGTAAGAAAAAATTAGGTTAGGTAGAAAGACTAGTGTAACAAAATGAATGAGAACTATTATTAAGTACACTCAGTTAAAATGCTTAAAATCATTGTATTTCATTTTTACAAAATCTCCTCTGAGGTGCTTCTTGTTACAGTTACAAACAATGATGTCCTTTTGTTTTTCACACTGGTTTGATGTCACATTTTCTTGATTCCATTTTACTCAGAAGTATCATGTCAGAGGTTTGAAATTTAAGAGCTATTTTAAGTCTGAAAATGACTAAAATATTAACACTGAAAACTTTGTTGTTCAAACTTTCCATGAACCTCCAAAAGGTTAACTTTTACAGAGCATTTGATGTTCAAGTCAAGTTTTAGTTATCAGAAATAGATATTCTGTCTCAAATGATTCTTTGCCCCCTTTACAACTTTTGCCTCTACAAGTACTATGAAAGAGTTCTTTGATGATTTTCAAAAAGTTGAAATTTGCCTTAAAGCCTAGAGCTGTATTCTAATTTGGGGATTAATTACTGTTCTGGAGCCAGTTCCAACATGGAGAGGGCCCATTACTACCACACCACAAAGTGATTCTTCACACACCAGCTGGATGTTCTACAATGTAACTCAATTGAGAGAGCATCAGATTTTACAGGTTAGGGGCTCAAGCCTATAAGACTCCCCATCCTTCATCAGACACCAGCTGCAAGCTCAGGTTCACACCTGTGCTTCTGATCAACCAGCTATAGACTGGAGGTCCAAGGACCCTTGTCTGGGCTTCAGAGGTCTCTTGCAAATCCAGGGTGTTGCCTATGTTTTGTCCTAACTGGATATAAATCAGAAGTTCCCATGATCTCCTCCCCCTTTGGATTCAATTAATTAGCTAGAGCAAGAGACAGAACTCTAGGATGGATTTATTTATGTTTATCAGCTTATTATAAAAGGATATAATAAAGAATACAGAGGAACACCCAGATGGGAGGTGTACAGGGTAAGATTTGGGGAAAGGGTGTGGAGCTTCCATGCCCAGACTGTGTGGTCCCTTCTCTTAGCTCTTCCATGTGTTCATTGACTTCGAAGCTCTCTGAACCCAGTCCTTTGGGGGTATTTATGGTGGTTTTGTTACATAGGCATAATTGAATAAGTCATTGGACACTGACAATCAATTCAACTTCCAGCACTAATCCCCTTTCTGGAGGTGGAGGTAAGGAATGAAAGGAGGTAGGGATGAAAGCTCTTAGCTTCTAATCACAACGTTGTTTCTCCTGGCAACCTGCCTGCATCCTTAGGTGTGGTCTGGAAAATCACCTCATTAACATAGACAGTCCACCTCATTAACCAGCTCATTAACCAAAGACATCTTTTTAGCTCTCATCACTTAGGAAATACCAAGGGTTTTGGGAGATCTGTGCCAGAAATTGGGATGAAAGCCAAATATGTATATATTATATGTTATATATCATAAATCATAATATCAATACTACAGGGACAAAAAGATGAGGATTTAGATAAATAGTTGGCAAACAGGTTATTAAACTGTCACTACACTTTAATGGATAACTTAAAATAGTTTTTCTAGTAATTTTCAGTGCTAAATCATTTAAACACATTAATAATTAATACAGATTTGTGTGATCTATTTCATTATTTCATCTATCCTCCAAGATTGGCTTTTAAATTCTTAAATAACATTTCTGTTTCCATCTAACAGTTTATAATGACATTTTAACATAAACTTATCAGTAAAATAAGCACAATATTTTCATGATAGCATATGACTCTACGAATTGCATGTACCCACTTATTTTAGAGAAATGGATAATGCTAGAAACTTTAAAGGAAATGTATAGTTTTTAAGATGTTATTTTATTTATTTGAGAGAGAGAGTATAGGAGCAGGGTGGAGGGTCAGAGGGAGACAGAGAGCCCATGCAGGGCTCAATCTTAGAATCTGAGATCATGACCTGAGCTGAAACTAAGAGTCAGACACTTAACTGGCTGAGTTAC
This sequence comes from Spilogale gracilis, assembly GCA_004023965.1. Taxonomy (NCBI): domain Eukaryota; kingdom Metazoa; phylum Chordata; class Mammalia; order Carnivora; family Mephitidae; genus Spilogale; species Spilogale gracilis. The sequence goes on along the minus strand of PITA01022465.1, from coordinate 24,994 downwards.
CCAGGTTCCCGATAAGGGAAATAGATTTTATTTTTTTACTATGCAAAATCAAGACACAGTTATCTTTTTTTTTTTTTTTGCCAGTAATTAATGCTGGAGACAGTTTTTTCTTCTTTTTTTTAATGAGAAAAATAAAGTTTGGAGACAAAGTATCTGTTCTCAGACTCATTTCTAAGCAACTTCTAGAAAGTACAATGGATTTGTAGTTGAACACACAATTACCCAGTCTGACTCCTTTCCTGTATAGATAAAATTAATACACTGCATACTTTTCATGCTGGACTGAAGACTCCTTTGGAGAGAAATAAGCTGGTCTCATTCATTTGACTGCTAATATCTTACTCTCCTCTGCAATATTTACAAAGTAAAAAGCTCAGCACCCTTACACCATGCTGTACATTTACCAAAGGGTCTAGGCAAATGGATGACTTCTTCATGGTTAGAGGGCAATAGGTTTTTCCAATTAAACTTACTAAAAAGGAAAAATATTGGTGCATTTAAAAATTTTAAAAAGCAAAGAAAACTTGCCAGCAGTAAATACTGGCAATATTTGTAGTAAAATTAAAAATATATACTACATGACATTAGAAGTCTGAAAAAGCTATGGTTTTCAAAATTGTCCTATATATCCTGAGCCATGTTCTAGTTTTTACTTTAATGTTAGTTGACAACTTTGCACACTTACTGAGTACCAAATACTATGTCACACATTGTATAAGACATTATCCTATTCAATCTTTGCAATAGTGAGGGAGACACTATTATCTCAACTGTTACAAAAGAGGAGAAGTTTTTCTTAAAAAAGTGCTTTGTGCATATTATATCTCATACACCATACTGAGCACTGTATAAATATTAATCACTTAAACCTCATCAAAATCCTTTGAAGTAGGTACTTTTGTTATACCTGTTTTAAAGATGAGGAAACTAGGGGCCAGAGAGGCTAAAAGATTTCCCTGAAGTCATACATTGACTACTAGTGTGGTAAGAATATGAACTCGGGCAGTCTGACCCACACTGCCACTGAGAGGAGTGTTTCTCCAGCTTTAGTTTTCATTATTGCCTCTCTAAGGGGCATTTTAGGCCCCCGTCTTTCCTAACTTCCCCCATTCTTCCCATGAAATCTTAATAATATGTTTTGGGTGCTGTAAGTCTATCTTTTACACACAGAAGAGTTAAAATTTGCTTTAATTCTTAGAAACGATTTTTAACTTTAGGGAAGACATAACCCCAGTTGTGAATGTCTGACTTAGAGAGATGGAAAAGACAGTTACACTAGCGTGTTTCTGCAGTGTCACTTAGTCTCAAACAAGGCAGACTTCCTTCCCTGCATTGGAATGTTACAGATTCTGCTGTAGTTCTTCTCTGGCCAAGCCTCTTTCCAGGGAACAGGTTCAGGAAGGTGCCGTCCCATATGGCACTTTTGAATTGCACAACAGAATCAGAGAACCACTATTCCCAGCCCAAATGAGATTGCTCTTGCTTCTAGAACCTACTTGAGCCTCTTTTCCGGGGCTTAATTTGAACAGATGGCAACATGTGCACCTTTGGGCTTATATGCAGCTGTCACAGGTCTTTAGGTAGAGTTTGGATGTGTAAGCTAGGATATTTATATATGCTTAAAACAGTTCTTTTTTGATGCAGGGCAGAGCGGGCAGAAGAAAAGTTAATCGTCCATAGGCCAGGGGATGGCAGTCAGATTTCCTTTTATGGCCATTTTCAATGCAGAACTCTAAGGAGTTTAAGGATTCTAAATTTGAATATGGTCTTCAAGTCTGTTGTGAAAAAATATGTACTAAAATAGGAAGATAGGCTATATTTCATTTAGCAGTTTGTTATCTTGATTGATGTCTCAAATATTGTGACAAATATTAGGGTATATGGACCTCCAATTATACTCTTACTTTGGAAAAGTAGTGGACTAATTTAACTCCAGCAAACAGACACTGTTTATCCTTAAACAGTGTTTTTTTTTTTTTCCAATCTAAATAGAAAAATACATGATTGAAATAGACAAGTACTGGATCTAATGTTCCTGTATTGAATGAAGGAACTGTCCTCCCTTCAGCTTCATTTTATCGAACATTAATTGGACAAGTCTTTGCAAATTGTAATGTGTACATAATAAATGGTGGAAGGAAAGGGTGTTGTATAGGCCAAGGATAAAGTTCAAAGAATAGCATGTAAGAAAGCATGAGGAACTCCTTTGCAAACTCATCAGTGATGCCTTTGGAAATAGTGTCCTTAAATGCACTCACCTCAGATATTTCTGGAACTATTGACTATGTTCTGTTACCAGTATTTTCTTTCTAAATATTTGTTGATGGTAAATAAGTTCAGTGATTTCCACTTACTTTCTTCAAAGTTTTATTTGTGAGACTTGGTAACCATGCTCCTGAATTTCTGCTATTATATTTTAATGAAAGGTATCAGATGTTTCTTTAGTTAGTCCATCATGCCAGAAGTTCATCTTGTTCAATACCTTGCTGTTAAAAATTAGTACATGGTTGATCTGAAAAACGTTTCCAATTTCCAACAAAATACAACTTGAAAAATCAATGTCATATTAATTCTGTGGTTAGGAAGAACTTATAAAGAACTGAAAACAAACATAACAAGAACAATCAAAGAGAATAAGAAAGAAAAGGCATATATATATACATGGGCAAACTTTCTTGCTAAATAAAGATCTTCCTACCAAGGAAGAATAATATTTTCATTAAAAGTTAACATAGCTTCATTTTGAAAAATGCTCTTAAAGCCCTAGTCACACATGAATAGAAATCCACTCAACAAATCCTGTAGAAAGCAACTACATGCCTTGGGAAAATAAAGTGATAATGTAGAAATGTTCAGAAGTTTTTCATAATCCATGTAAAAAGCCTCTACCTGATCATTTTAGATAAAGCTTTTTATCACAAGATTGTGATTTTATCATGCTAATATGGAAATCCTGGTTACATCTCACTCTCTTAATTATTCTCAATTCTACAAAAGGAGGTCAAACTGAAAGATTTAATCAGATTCCACCTTTCTCTGCCCCTCAGTCTCCTCTTCCATATGCTGCTAATGCAAGTTTCCTTCTATTCTATTAACATGTTAAAGCCTAGGGTAATGATATAGCTTTGTTTATATTGTAACAATAAACCTTATGAAGGAAATATACCTTTTTTTTCTCCCTAAATCTCAGTCTTTGCAATAAGGATACATGTACATTTTTCTATTGTGTGAGATTCGTATGTTTCATAGCTCATCCTCTCAAAACAACTCCTTGTATTTTTAGGAGTAAATGACCACGAATATTTTTTGATATTTAATATTGAAAACAAAGTTTTAAAAAGAACAAATACCTGTCTGATCAACTGCAAACATCTGTACGAGAAGGGGGAAACGTTATCCATTATTTACATGGTATGTTCGTGTTGTCATCAAAATCTGGTAGCTTAAACAAATGTAAGATGATATAAAAATTTTTTGTTGTGTATTATGAAAATATTGGATGAAGAGGAAGAAAACTACATATGTGAAATAGTGAGTAAAGTGCATTTTGTGACTCAGCTGACATTTAGGAAAACAGATGGTAGTAGAAAGGCAGCGTACTATTTTAAAAGTTCCAGGTCTCTGAAAGCATTCTGATTTGAACAATATTATGATGAACCATTTGAAGAGTGAAAACTTTGTGAGTTTCCACCTGTCTCAATTAATTGTGAATCTCCCTGGAAGCTGTCAATTTAGGAGCTAGTGACATTCACAGCAAAGCTACACTGCTGGTAAATAAATGATACTCAAAGGATAAGTGAAGACATTTTTGTCATTAACTAAAATATCTGTTTCTTCTAGTGTATAATTTCATACCTGGGAGTGGCCTATATATTCATGGGTGCCTACAATTAAAAGGTCTGCTAGGATCCACTGGGAGGAAAGAATAGTTAATGAACAGTATGGCTGCTATTTTTATTTCCTTGTTCTTTGTCAATGACTCATTTCAACAAATCTTTGAACACATGGTGAGGTTTGTCAAGACTCACTTTTAAATAGCAAATGAAATAAAAAAGAAGAAGTTGAGATTTCCTTCAAAATAGTTCACTAAAAGCCAAAATATGACCAGTTATCTTTCAGAAACAGTGCCATGTTGACATAATCAGCATCCAACATTACTTATGTTCATTAATTGTTCGATCCCAAATGTAATAATACATAGAAAACTGTCCTTGCCCTGAGTTCATGATTTATATTTTCCTAATGTAATCATTTAGTTACTCAAACAAAATACAGGACACAGAATACCAGCTCCAAATCATGAAGCTACTATTTCATAGACAAATTTCTGGCTTTGTGTTAGAGAGTGCCATCTGACTGAACTGGACCTATTGAGATACAACACACACACACACACACACACACATACGTGCACGTGCATGCACAAGGTACAGTTAATGTCCATATTTCTATTTTCTTCAATTTATACTCAGATATCCTCAAGTCTAGGAATTTAAGAGCTGGAATGATCCTTTTTTTTTTTTTAAGATTTTATTTATTTATTTGACAGAGAGAAACACAGCCAGAGAGGGAACACAAGCAGGGGGAGTGAGAGAGAAGCAGGCTTCTCGCAGAGCAGAGAGCCCGATGCGGGACTCAATCCTGGGTCTCCGGGATCATGACCTGAGCTGAAGGCAGTCGCCTAACCAACTGAGCCATCCACGCGCCCCAAGAGCTGGAATGATCCTTAACACCTCTTATTTTAAATTTACTACTATTAACAGGAGCCAACACAAAAGCATCAAGTTTTACATGTATATTGCACATTTAATATTTTAATAATCCAATGAGATAGATAGTTCCATTATTCACTTTTACAGATAAGGTCTGTTCTGTTTTAAGGCAATCAGTTCCTTCATCCTTCATTTAATTAATTTATTCCTTTGACAAGTGTTTTGTGAGAACCTATTTTATTAAGGCATTGTACTGGGTGCTGAGGGTACAACAACAAACATACACATTTTATTCTTTCACGGAGGATAGACTCTAGTGGGAGAAAGGAAAGGAAAACAAGAGCCACAGGATAATAAGGTCTGCTTAGATGTAAGCAGAGAAGTTACTAGAATTGTTAAAAGGGCTGTCTAGGCGGCGCCTGGGTGGCTCAGTTGGTTAAGCGACTGTCTTCGGCTCAGGTCATGATCCTGGAGACCCAGGATGGAGTCCCACATCGGGCTTCCTGCTCGGCGGGAAGCCTGCTTCTCCCTCTCTCACTCCCCTTGCTTGTGTTCCCTCTCTGGCTGTGTTTCTCTCTGTCAAATAAATAAAATCTTAAAAAAAAAAAAAAAAAAAAAAGGGCTGTCTAAAGCAGACCCACAAAGTTTTAGAAAACTAATCTAAATCTGAAGGACCAAGTAGAAATTAATTAGTGGGAGAGATTGGTATATGAGAGACAAAAGGTGTGTGGACAGTGGTGGGTGGAGTGGCCATCCTATGCAGAGAGAAAAATATGCACAGAGGACACATTTAATTATACTGAAACAAGTTTTGACTTCTTGCAAATTGTAATTTTGGTGAAATTTTAATTGCAACAGAATTTTTGGAGAAAGAAGGAAAATAAGAGCATCATTCTGGTAAAAGTTGGGAACTTTTTAAAAGATTTTTTCAACTGAGGTATTATAAAGGTCATAAAAATAGTGCTCTTGGGGCACCTGGGTGGCTCAGTTGGTTAAGCGACTGCCTTCAGCTCAGGTCATGATCCCTGAGACCCGGGATCGGGATCGAGCCCCACATCGGGCTGCCTGCTCAGCAGGAAGCCTGCTTCTCCCTCTCTCACTCCCCCTGCTTGTGTTCCCTCTCTGGCTGTGTTTCTCTCTGTCAAATAAATAAAATGTTTAAAAAAAATAGTGCTCTTGAAGATTCTTTCGATGATAAATTACCTTCTCCAACTTGCTAATGGTTTAGGGTTTTAATTTGCTCTGTTGCCAATATGGTCTCTTTTCCTGTCTCTTGCTACTAAAAGACCTGTGGATATGCTGCTATGGTTTAATAGAGCATATTCTTTTAATACTAATTTACATAATGTTTTTATACTTCAATTACTCCATAACTAGAAATGTCTTCACACTAAGTACATATAAAAACATGTATAATCCAGAAGTTTAGAAGTACTGGCTTTCTAACAGTAGGCTTTACTTTGTCCAATTCCAGTAGACTAATATCAATCTTGCAGACCTATAAGGAAACCACACCCAAAGTTCTTCATAATGTTTTCTCTGGCTCTTTAGGTTTCCCATCGCTGGTGGCAGTCATGAGCCACAGTACATTTTAGCTTACTCAGACATGTATAAGGCATTGGTTCCCTGTGATCCTTACTTCAAAAACCACATTTTAAATCTATCCAGGTGGATTTCTTAGAGTTCTGTCACTAATTGTGGAGGGCAGCCCATATAGAGATTTATAGTACACATAGAGCTCTCTGAAGAAGCTTCCTCATTAATATATCTCTCCACCTTCACGACTCTCTCATATCCTACAAATGAGTAAAGGGGTTCCAGTGTCATGGAACAGGTTTCTCTTCACTCCTTTTGTAAACGATGTAGGGAATTCTCTTTGTAATCAGAGAGACCTCAACTGATTAATTTTGGCAGGGCATGCTGATCCCAACACACTAGTCCTATCTAGAAACCACTAACAAAGCTCTTTGTCATACCTACTTTATCTCATATTAATTTTTGTATGCTGACATTTATTTCCTTGGTGGCACAGTCAACACTAGGCTAGAGAATTCCTATTCTAACTATATAACAGTTTAAAATTAAGTAGGAATCATATTTAAATATTCCTTTCAGAATTCTCCTTTAATGTAAATTTCTCAGGAACTATTACATCATTTTTTTAATTGGGCAAATTAGTTAGAAACTATTCTCTGTAAATAAGCACTGAGTTCTAGACCCTTTTTCTTTGTACCTGTGAGACTCAAAGAAATGCCAAATGCAATTGTTTCCAGTCAACTGAATAGAAATTCATGAAGGGGAAATATATTTACTAGAGGATTACAGACTAATAAAAACAAGCTTAGAAATTATCTATGTCCTCCTGTCATAACTTTGTTAAGATAACCCTATAAAATTGCTCTTGAAGAATTACCTGTGTCATTTGGTATAGCTAAATTATGTAGCACTGATACTGAAATTGTTAAAAAAAAAACAGGCAAAAGAATATTTAATATTGTTACAAAAGAAATATAATCATGATGATATTTCAGCAGAAAAATTTTTCTTAGCATGAAGCCAATCTGAAAAATAGCATTTTTTCTTACACAAAATCACAATCTTTATGGAAACCCTTGGAAAGAGATAGTTTTGGAATTCAGAGTTTTCTGATTTATAAGGTAAGAAGGGCAAATGTCATATATTATATAACGCCCCAGAGAAGTTTGATATGTTATTCCATAATCAATCATAAATAATATTAGTGCAATCACAATAAGTGGAAAAAAAAACAAAAATAATCACATGCATTTTTGTTTGAAGGATGGCCATGAAATGAGTTTCAAAATCCTTGGGTAGAAAAGACATTTGTTACCTAGTATTAATGTGAAAGTAGTTAACTGCTGCACATAGGTATTGCTTGCCCTAGAAGGAAAACATAAATCACAAAGAAAAATATGTAAATGAAAAGCTAGAGTACAAAATGGAAAAGCAAAATAGATCTTATATTTGAAGAAAGAGAGCTTTGATAAAACCTCACCCTCCAAAATTATGGGTGAGGCAAAACATGTGTACACCATAATTGCCCTTCCGGCTGTGTTTTAGATTTTTTGTAAAATTTTTTCAGTGATCTTGAAAATTGTCATGAAGCTAAATTTAAAAATGATCACTTCTGAGTTTTTTTTTTTAACAATAATGAAACATGACAGTATAAATTCCCTACTTCAGTAAGCTTTCACTAGTTGGAAAAAGCAATGTTAGAATTTCTTCCTGACAACAAAATAATCTAGAACAACGTTTGTGAATTTCCTTTAGGTAGTTTATCACTGAGAGCGTTTTGGAGTTGGTGGAGGTGGTTCTTTGGAGTTCATGAAAATCCTCTTATAGGTTTATTTTATTTTAAATCACAAACTTGTTAACTTTTTAAAAGGTTTTTCTAATTAACATAAATGTTCATTGATTAAGTGAATAAATGAACACATAAACCAAACTAATGAGCATCATCCTGGAGAGCTGATCTTCAAAGTACCTTTGAATGCAAGAGAAGGTAGACAAGGAGGATCCAACTCCACAAACCAATATATAGCAATAAAATGTTTATAGAAATGAGAATGTCTTTGTTTCCCCACTGAAACTATTCTTTTTTTTTTTTTAATATTTTACTTATTTATTTGACAGAAAGAAACACAGCTAGAGAGGGAACACAAGGAGGGGGGATGAGAGAGGTAGAAGCAGGCTCCTTGCAGAACAGATATCTGGAGGCAGGGGTTGATCTTGGGACTCTGGGATCATGACCTGAGCCGGAGGCACACATTTAACGACTGAGCTACCCATTTGAACTATTCTTAAGGCTACTGTAGCTTTAACATAATTTTGACAAGAACCAGCTAACACTATGTTTAGTCTCCAATGTACGGAAGCTGTAAACTGTGTGTAGGAGATATAGTAGCTAACTAAAATGTGATTACACAAATAGATTTGTTGGAAACCAAAATTCTAGGTCCCTGGGAAGTTTGTTGTAAAATTTCCACTTTTAAACCTTACATCATGTAATTCATTCATTTTTTTACAAGGTTTTAGGAAAACATCTCTTATTTTTCAGTCTTGCTAAAAGAAAAGATTCTGTTACATTTTAAGGGCATCCAGACAATCCTAAAGAACAACTCCTATATACACTGATATATGAAAAATGCATGTGTAGAACTTGGAGAATATTTTTAGGATAGCAGAAGTCATCAGTGAACACAATATTTTTGCCTCTTTTATCTTTGAATGCTTAAAGTATTTCTTATTTGGTATCATACCTAAAAATTACCTTTGGTCAAGTTTACATTTTTCAAAATAAGTTCTGATGAAGAAATCCAAAAAAATGCAAGTATTATTCCATCTTATAAATTTTTTATGTTTGCCTAAACCAATAAAGTTCTATAATATCTCACAAAAAGAATACTTCCCTATTTAGTGTTAATGCATCTGTCTTTTTCTTTCCTTTAATAGAAAGTCTTAGTAGAAATACTGGCATTTATTTTTTTATATTATTAATGGATATTTAGTCTATAAACAGCTTTAGCATATTACTTACTTGTTCTAAGTATTATAAGGTGAAATTACATTTGCAGTTTTTCATTCTACTTCTATTGGTTTTGAGGATCTTATTGAGTTTGTTAATGTGTTAAAATATTACAAATGCAATTTTCATAGTAGTTAATAAAATAGGAATTTTACTGACATAACCATTCTTTTTTAATGTCAAGAAATTGTTTTTTATGAAGCTATTATACTATATTATAGCTTTTTCTCATTTAATAGAAATATATTTTCATAAAAGAATGCAATAAAGAAACTAAACTCACTCATAATTCTACTCACACAGAGCTACTCTTAATATTTTGAAGTATTATAAAAGTGCATATAATCATCATGTTTATAATTTCTTATACAAAATTGTGGAGATTGGTATTCTTTAACACCCCTGACATGTCTAGTTTGGATATTCACTCTACTTCTTCAAATTGTGTTTTTTGCCTTTTGGTATGCTTTGTAATTTTTTCTTGCTTGCTAGACATGATGTATTGGGTAAAAGGAACTGCTGTAAATAGGCCTTTAGTAGTACAGTAGTGAGATGTGGGGGCAGAGGAATTATTTTATAGTCCTATAATTAGGTCTCAGTCTTTTAGTGAGCCTGTGCCCCTAACTTATGAACTGCACAAGTGTTGTCCACAATGAACCTCCAGTAAATCCACCAATAACACTGCAGATTTTCCTACCTGGGCACTAGTTCACCTGAGTTTCTGTTCACCAGTATTCTTTCTGTCTCTCCAGTGTTGAGAACAGTGGTTTGTCATGTGTGCTCCCCTCTCTTACAGATCTAAGAGGAGTTGTTCGTTTTTCAATCAGTTCAACCTTTTACTTGTTTTGGGGGTTGAGTGGCCCTTTCCAAGCTTCTTACATGTGGACCAGGTGGCATTATTTTTAAACTAGTTTATGAAGGGTTATAGTAATCACATTTTTTCTTAAAGTATTTAAAGCCACTACAATTGGTTGTTTCAAAATTACATTCCTATTCATCCATAATAATTTTGTCTCAAACTTATGCAACTAAGACAATTAAAAAAACACCTAAGAATGTATAAAGGGTGATGTATATATTATAGTCCACAAATATAGGCAGAGAGGAGAATTAAACATTGATTGTTATTTTAAAAAATTATATGTTCTTGAAACATTAATTGAAAAATCATTGAATTCAGAACTAGAGAAAATTAGAAATAACCTACACTAACAATTTACTTTACAAAAGCAGAAATTGAAGAGTACCTAAGTTAAGCAATTTATCCACAGCTAATAAGAAATTAAGTGGCAGATTTGAAAAGAAACCCAATCTGTTGCTGGCCACTAATTTTCTTTGACCTGCTATCTTTCTCTTTCTGTCAGGCAATGCTTGTAGGACCTCTAGACTCAGACATGGTCCCTACAAAGCCTGCGATATACAGCCAAATATGTGCTTAAAATTATAATAAAAGTACTCTACAGCTAATAACTTCTTTGATGCCAGAAAATCCCATGTTGCAACCAAGCAGGGAATTCTGCATCTGTAACTATAAAGAGTAGTATGTGTGTGTGTGTGTGTGTGTGTGTGTGTGTGTGTGTGTGTATGAGCATACATGCGCCCACACCTACACTAAATGTCTTTTATTTTGTCATCTACATCTATTCTTTATTCTTTTCGATTTTGGTCTTTATCCTGGAAGGCTGACTTGTATTAAGTGGATCAGTAAGCTCCCATGCCTCTGGCCTCCACTTGGTTTACCCAATGGGTATTCCCAGTAGGAGCTCAGAAGGAAAAGGGAGCAAGGTTATAGTATCTATTCTCCTAGTGGTATAGTTCAAGTGGATTCTGTCTTTTGAGGAAAGATTTTCACTCTTATCAAGGTGACTGCTCTACAACTCAGAGTTAATCAATATTTATATGAATGTGTGTGTTGTTGCCCCACTCAAATGTAATAACCCAAAGTGTTACTGGACAGAAAAATATAAAAATAAAAATTTAAACACAAAAGAATAAGAACATAAGAGTAAATGACATTTAGTAATATATATTGTGAAACAAGTTCTAGTTATCTTTTAACTTGTATTACACAAAATTAACTTTTTCCTCATGATGGAAACCAAAATATCTTCTTGTGATGAGACCTAGCCTTAAAAAGTCAGTTTATGTCTTTCATACTGTAACAGCTAATACTTAGACAACTGGGGTAGCATTGTAATGTTTACCCTTGTTCTCAACACTTTATTGTATTCTGCAAACAAATGATCTCCTTCTAAAATCCCTATGATCATGTATCATCCTTCCTATATGATTTTTATTAATTCATATTTGCCTTGTGAATGTAGTCAGATATCCTTATCCATGAATATAAATCTATCCTCAATCTGACCCTCATATATACTTTCCAACTTTATTTTACAAAATTTCAATTGAGATACTTATTCTAAGGTGACTGACTTATTTCTCATGACCCCACTAATATATACCCCATGATTTTGGTCATAATGCTTCTGAAGTTTCTTCCTCTTCCCTTTTCACAAGAATGTCCTATTATATAAATCTCATTTGGTTATTTAATTACACACAGGAATTTTCTTTCCTTTTCAAACTCCTAGAGGGCAATGGTCACATCCAAACCTTCTTGCAGCCACAAAGCTGATCAGAAAGGAGTTTTACTTTGTAATTTGATTTTATAGTAAACAAATAGTTTAAAAAATTATCTAATCTTTTATATATAGTGAAAATGTCCTAGAACAGTTTGATAGCTTGGCTGGATCCTAAAGCCATTAAGCTATAAATGTATATAATAAATATTTGTTCAGTGTCTATCACATACTAGACACAATGTGACATGTGGAGCTAACAAGGCTAGTAGTGTGGAAGAGTGATGAAGGCCATCTGGCTCCTACATATGTAGGTCAACAATGCAGAAACAGAGGAGTCTTCGTTGGTGGTGGGTAACACCACTGAAAATATTAGACAGAGTTTTCTCATTATGCAATTTACAGATGAAAGACCTGTGGATTTCAGCACAATGTTGGCATTGTATGTTTTTCAGATACAAAGAAGGAAATATATTGTAACCCTAGGAATTTTCTCTTTATTTTCTTGTCAGACTCCATTTGTAAAATGATAGTGACTTTATAGCTATGTTGAATATATTCCTTTTACAGGGTAAGTCCCAGATAAGATATTGTATTCTCTGGGCTGAGACTTTTTTTTAAGAGGCTATTTAGTGGCCACAGAATAGTTTATTTGAAAAAAAACCCCAAAAACCCAATCAACCAACCAAACAAACAAACAAAAAAACAAGGAAGATAAAAAGAAAGAAAAGAAATCATGAAAACTATAAAAAGGGAAATGATTATAGGACAAGACAAAAATAATGATAAATGTTTTCAAGTGTTAGGTGTCAGGGAAAAGGGAGATAGCCATAAAGAATAGGCTCTTACAGTTGGTCTAAAGTCTGGACATTGCTTAATTGACACATAAAAACAGCAGTGGGAGGAAGGAGTAGGAAATAAAATAAGCCTCAGACTCCATGATAATTTCCCAGTTGGTTGGAAAGATATTAAGGAGTCCTCAAGCCAATGGATTTACTAAAGAGAGGAAATAAGTGATTAACAAGGGAACTATAAGGAAGTCATCTTCTAGGAGCACAGTGTTGCCTGGCCTCAGGGCTTTCAGGGTTCTGGTTTTTAGGAAAGTAGGGATCCCTCCACTAAGTTTCCATTTGGTTCCTGACTTTTCACAATGCTATTTATAGGCCCAAAGACCATAAGAAATTTGTAAAACTTTTGGGGGCACCTGGGTGGCTCTGTTGGTTAAGTGGCTGCTTTCGGCTCAGGTCATGATCCTGGAGACCCAGGATCAAGTCCCACATTGGGCTCCCTGCTCAGCGGGAAGCCTGCTTCTCCCTCTCTCAGTCCCTCTGCTTGTGTTCCCTCTCTGGCTGTGTTTCTCTCTGTCAAATAAATAAATAAATAAAATCTTAAAAAAAAAAAGAAATTTGTAAAACCTTTGTATTAAAAGCAATTAAGAGTTTTTCATTCCATGCTTGATAATTAAATCTTTATAATCCTGTATTGTCCTCTTAACTTTAGCGGCTAATTCCACTCCGTATTCCAGTATATGGAGACTTTTTTCCACACCAGCAAGCAATTCCCAAACACCAGCTGGGTGTTTTACAATACAATTCAATTTTGATACTATCTACCTAGCAAGGGCTTTCGATCTCACAGGTTAAATGTTCAAGACTGTCCCCACTTCAGATGCCAGTCGAAATTCCAAGTTTTCACCTATCCTTCTAACTAACCAGCTGTAGGTGGGAAGTTCCAACAATCTCTCCCTTGGGCTTGATCAGTTTGCTAGAGCTGCTCCCAAAACTCAGAGAAATACATTACCTATTAGATTACTGGTTTATTATAAAAAGCTGAAACTCAGGAATAACCAGATGAAGAGCTACCTAGGGCAAAGTATGGGGAAAGGCACAGAGCTTCCACTTTGTCTTCCAATGCTCCACTCCCCTCTCAATCTTCAGATGGCTACCAACCTACAAGCTCTTCTGAACCCTGTTTTTTTAAGTTCCTTGCAAAGATGAAAGAAGGAGTGACAGAATGTGGCCAGACCATGGGACTAGAGAAATCAATAAATGGTACTCAATACCAACAGAGCTCTCTTTTATCTACACCTTTAATTCTCTTCCATTTTCTCCAGTCTTCATCCCCTCATATGGCACTGACTGGACTACTCTCAGCTCTAAGCTGCACCCTGAACCTCATCTCCTTAACCTTTACACTAGCTCCCACAGAAAGTCCAGAAAAATAAATAATTGTACCACTTGACCCTAATTCCCTTTCCAATCCAGTTACCCAGTCACTGTAAACATGGGGCTTCCTTTTTCAAAGAGAACAAGTCTGTCAGAGAATGAAACAACCTGTGAGCATTAGTGCCAAGTAAAATCAATAGCTAACACAGGGTCTTATTTTATTTTTACCTGAAAAATTAGGTAATTTATCTAACACATATGTTTATAATAAAGAGAAATTAAATCACATATGGGAAGAAACTGGGGTACTCTGATTGTTGAATAACTACTACCCTTACATTTTTTCTCCTTCTCACTGTCCTGGACAGTTGCTGCCTAAGACAAAGGATTGTTAGAAGAGAAAGAGAGGAGAGGAAAATTTGCTATTGCACTTCTTTCTTCTCTACCTTATTTTTCTGCTCTATGTTCTAAACATTTTACAAATCACCTGTGAAAGAGGAAATAGACCAAGATGATACTCCTCTCAGGAGTTTTACTTCATGCTTTCTTGTCTGTGTTTTTCTTGCATTTTATATTTTGCCCAATTAAAATATTATAGTTTCATCACAATGCATTACAGTTATTTGTTTACATATCTTTATCCCCTGGTACACAGCTAGGAGGTAGGAAGCATGTTTTATTCATGCACTAATCCCCATTAGAGATACACATGGTGAGTACTCAAAAATGAGTAAATGAATGTGCTCCAGATGCAAGGGATATATCCTGTGATTATTTAACTATTACATTGTTTACAACAGATACATTATAATCACCACAATTTTAAAGGTGATATATCTCGGGGCACCTGGGTGACTCAGTTGGTTAAGCGACTGCCTTCGGCTCAGGTCATGATTCCGGAGACCCTGGATCGAGTCCCACATCGTGCTGCCTGCTCGGCAGGAAGCCTGCTTCTCCCTCTCTCACTCCCTCTGGCTGTGTTTCTCTCTGTCAAATAAATAAAATCTTAAAAAAAAAGATGATATATCTCTTATTAAGAGATTACTATATGACACAGAGTACTAATTTCTTCTGATATATTTTTTCATTTAATTCTCATAACTCTATAAGGCTTACAGAACTATTTCTACCTACCCTTTCATACTCCTACCCTATCCTTTAATTTTTTCAAATACAAAAACTTAGAATTAAAAAGGTCAAGTGATTTTCCTTCAGTACAAAATTAGAAAGAATCAGAGTCAAAATTCTGGAATATTTTTTAGTATAACATTTGTCTGAATGTCATATATTTCACACAGGGAAATATATAAATAGAAAGTAATGGGTGCTTCTGGGGGTTTTGCTGGGGAACATCATCTGTAGTTCATTGATCTGAGAGCATTCTTCCCCTGGAGGAGTTTGCTAAATACCCAAGGGATATAAAATGATTGTTCTGTTACTGCCATGCTTCTCACTTGTTTTCCTGTTTTGTTTTGTTTTCATTTTTTTTTACTGAAATATACACCTTTATGAAAGCATTTTTTTACCTGATTCTTTAGCTTTGTCCCAAGAAGTACTTTAACACTTTTGTCATGTAGCCCATCTTGTAATATTTACCTCAGAGAACTTGCAATTCAACACAATTATTATAGCTGAGGAAGATGGTGAAGTTAGCCTTCACAGCAGAATTGCTACCAATCACGGGGAAATAATTCTGAATTTATGAGCCACTTTCACTCGTGGCAAATGATGTTCTCATTCCTTCTCAGATACAATAATGGCCTGATATGGCCTTCTGCAAACTAATTCAGGTGAGAGACAGATAAACGTGGATTCCACATGTTTCTATTTGTAGCAGGAAACATTCCTTCTTAAAGATGAGGATGTCTGAACATTGATCCAGGATATTACTTCCAAGCAGGAAGTTACATAGGTAGGAATATTTATTTTTCATCTGAGCTTTTACTCAGTAATCCCAGAATTAGAATGGTTTGGAAAGAACAGTCCCTCAACTTCAGAGGCACCAGTGATCTCTAGATTGACAGTCTGGACCACAGAATGGGTTTTGTTTGTGTTTTTTTGGTTTTATTTGATATCATTTACTTTTCCAATGAGTGGATTCTATCTTGGGCAATATTAGATTCAATGTCAAGGCCTCTTCTCTGCATCTTATTTTTCTAAAAGTGAAATCCTATCTGTTCACCTTCCCTTCTCAGTTCAGACAATGCTATGTTGATGCTGTATTTTGGTACTTTTCCCATAGCTCACAGTAAAAAGGCATTTTGCATTTACATGTATCCTTACTCTAGATAAGTCCAGTGGAACAAATTTTCACTTAATAACCCTTACCATGACTATGTGAGATGTATTTAGATATTTTCTATTTTATCCTACTCTCTTCTATCCCTTTCAAATATTATAAAACAATTTATGACCACTTTCTTATACCATACACAAAAAGTAAATTCAGAATGGATTAAAGGCCTAAATATAACACATGAAAACATTAAAATCCTAGAGAACACAGACAATAACCTCTTTGACATTGGCTGTAGCAAGGTCTTTCTAAATATGTCTCCCCAGCCAAGGAAAATAAAAGCAAAAATAAACAGTTGGGATTTCATCAAAATAAAATGCTTCTACTGGGTGAAAGAAACAATTAACAAAACTAAAAGGCAATCCACTTAATGGGAGAAGATATTTGCAAATGACATATGTGATAAAACGTTAGTATCCAAGATATATAAAAATCTGGTATAACTCAACACCAAACAACCAAACAATCCAATTAAAAAATGGGCAAAAGACATGAAAAAACATTTTTTTTTCCAAAGAAGACATACAGATAGCCAAGAGACACATGAAAAGACGCTCAACATCACTCATCAGGGAAATGCAGAGCAAAACTACAATGAGATATTACCTACATCTATCAGAATAGCTAAAATCAACAATGCAAGAAATAAGAGGTTTTGGAGAGGATATGAAGAAAGAGAAACAGTTTTGCACTGTTGATGGGAATGCAAACTGGTGCACCCACTCTGGAAAACAGGATCGAGTTTCCTCAAGAAGTTAAAAAATAGAACTACCCTATGATCCAGCAATCACACTACTGGGTATTTACCTAAAGAATACAAAATACTAAATCAAAGGAATACATGCAACCTAATGTTTATAGCAGCATTGTCTACAATAACCAATCTGAAGAAACAGCCCAAGTGTCTACCACTTGATGAATGGATAAAGAGAAAGTGGATATTCCACAGACAGTGGAATATTACTCAATCATAAAAAAGAATGAAATCTTGCCATTTGCAATGATGTAGGTTATGCTAAGTGAAGTAAGTCAGTCAGAGAAGGACAAACACCACATGATTTCACTCATATGTAGAATTTAAGAGAAACAAATGAGCACAGGGGAAAAAAGAGAGATAGGGCAAACCAAGAAACAGACTCTTAATTATAAAGAACAAACTAATGGCTACCAGAGGGGAAGTAGGTAGGTGGGTGGAAGGGTGGGGAGGGGTTGGGGCATAAATAGGTGATGGTGATTAAGGAGTACACTAGTAATGAGTACCAGGTGTTATACATAAGTGTTGAGTCACTAAATTCTATACCTGAAACTAATGTTACACTGTATACTGACTAACTGGAATTTTAAATAAAAACTTAAGAACTGGAGGAGATTATGCTAAGTGAAATAAGTCAAACAGAGAAAGTCAATTATCATATGGTTTCACTTACTTGTGGAACATAAGGAAAAACATGGAAGACATTAGGAGAAGGGGAAAATGAAGGGGGAGAAATCAGAGTAGGAGATGAACCGTGAGACCCTATGGACTCCGGGAAACAAACTGAGTGTTTCAGAGGGGGGTGGGGGGGTGGGGATAGGTGAGCCTGGTGGTGGGTATTAAGGAGGGCATGTACTGCATGGAGCAGTGGACGTTTTATGTAAACAATGAACCTTGGAACAATACATCAAAAACTAATGAAGTGCTATATGATGACTAACATAACATAATTAAAAAAACTTAAGAAAAATAAGTTGAGGATTAGGAGTTACATGAATCTGGTTCCATCTCCCACTGACTACATAATATAACCATGCTGGAAACCATCCACCATCATCTCAACTGTGAAATAGCAATTAGAATAATGTCATTGGAACTGCCCAATAGAATTGTTTTGACAATTAGATGCAGAGACATTTGAATATTAGTACAACATGCTTCATAATTTACTTTTTAACCAGTGCCTGAAAAATAATTATGCCCTAATAACCAAATTCACTCATTGTATATAATTAATTAATTTCTCTTTTATGTATCTTGAATAGTACTAATTACCATTCTTCTTTGAAGGTTGAGAAAATAATTATTCAAATCCCTTTTTTTTTTCTTCTGTGCTTAGATGGGAAACCTCTGTTAAGCCTATAATTCACTTATATCCAGATTCACAAAAGATCCAGTATCTTTTTTTTTTTTTTTAAGATTTTATTTATTTGACAGAGAGAGACACAGTGAGAGAGGTAACACAAGCAGGAGGAGTGGGAGAATGAGAAGCGGGCTTCCCGCTGAGCAGGGCTCCTGAGCAGGGAGCCCGATGCGGGGCTCGATCCTGGGACCCTGAGATCATGACCTGAGCCAAAGGCAGATGCTTAACGACTGAGCCACCCAGGTGTCCCTCCAGTAACTCTTAATCAATGCATGTTTTTCCCCAGGTGAGGGCAGAAATCCAAGTATTTACTCTTGTCCAAAGATTCTAAGTCTGTCCCTGCTTGCCACTGCCCTCATGCTGGTGCCCACCCCAGGACATGGTGTGTCATGAATTTACCAGACAGAATGTCTTCCCTCTTATGCTAACTCACCCACTAACCTCATTCCGCAATGTTATAGCAATGTAGATTCCCTCATTCAGCCACTTTACAGGGCACAAGCCTGTAAAGATAACGATTAATCATAATAGTTTGTAGAAACCATGACTTAATGGTCCCAGACCCTTTTCTGTATCTTAAGTATATATCTTGCTTTTTTAGAAAAATAGAGCTTATATCTGAAATTAGTAATGATTTTCCTATTTCCTCACCATGTAGAAGAGTGAAAATGAATTAAAATATTCCGTTTTCACTCTCTAGGAGTTAACTATGTAATAAGGGATAAATATGTACTGTATTACTTTCATGCAAAGATACATTTTCTTATATTTAACCTCTCTATAATCTAAGTCTCACAATGTTTTAGTATTTATTTTTCCCTTAACAAGAACTGTTATTAGATCAATGAAGTGTTTTATCATCAGTTGTCTCTCAGAATCAAATTAAGAAAAGGTATTACTGTAATACAGTACACTACAACATTTAGTTTGTCCTGTCTAGATTTGATTTAGTTTATGAATCTAATGAGAGAGACTTTGAATAATGGAAATCATGAGAGTTATGATAGATGCTTGTCCCCACTCTACCCTCCACATATACTATCAACAAACAAAGTTTACAATTGTGGGACATAAAGTAAGTCATTTTTGAGTCACTCTCATTTTTTTTTCATCTATCTGAACACACTGGGAAAAAAGAACATTTCAAACCCACTTTGACACAGTGTTATAAGGATTTAATACTCCCCAAACAATGTTGAAGTGGTAGGGCACAAATTATTCTCAGTGAAACTCCAATTATCTGTGTTAATCAGACACAAAACTCCTCTCTGTGCTCTTCAATTAGTATCCCCATTTCTTATGTAAGAATTTGACTGATGCATTGAAATCCAAAACTGAAACTTGAAAATATAATGCCAACCCAGATGGGGAAATTATGAAAAAAAGAAAAAATTACTTAATTTATACAAAAGACTAATGTTGTCTAAAAAAATGAGTGCAAAAAATTGATATTATCACTCTTGTAGAAAGATTAGTACTTAGACTTACCATCATAGATTTTCCAGATTCATAATAAAAACAGAGTCTACTCTTGTGGTTTACAAATATTTACTTCCGAGTAACACATGTTTAGATATAATTATAACTCTTTGAAAATGATGCATGAAATTATCCGTATTCTTTTATACACACATAAACACACATGTTCAGAATGCTTTGGAGTGATCAGGACTTAAAACATCAAGCAACTTTAAGATACTCTTATGACTGGATTAAAAGGAAAATGCTAGCTTAAAGGAAAGTGTGCTTTTTGCTTTGCTTTTATGTGGTTCTATTCCCAATCTCTTTCAAATTTGGGGGAAGTTCATTTCAATACGAATGATGTCCCTATTTTTTTTTTTTTTTTTAGTGGTGGCTCTGAGCAGGGAGCTGCCCTTGGGTCCTGGAGGTCACTGCAATTTTCTGCCATATAGCCCTTTCTATAGATAGTACACAACAAGGTGATTTGCCTCCTCAAGGCCAACAGGGGGGATCTTTCTTTCCAGTCTATTAAGGCAATGTAATGAAATATAATATAATATAATGAAATTATGGAAGTGACATTCTATCACCTTTGCTATATTCTACTTATTAGAGTTAAGTCACAGATACTGACCACATTGAAGGAGTGGGGACTCACAGGGGCATGATTGATATGGGGGCAAGGTGTGACTCCTCAGGGTTCAACTCAGGGTGTGTCTATCTCAGAAGTGACAACAAACACTTTTGCTCCTGTCTCATCATACTTGCACCATAACACAAGGCAGGAGTGACTGCAGCAGCGGCAGAGCTGGGACATAGACACAAAGGAGATGGATCAAACCTGTATATTTTTCTGCAGGTTCCTGGATCATGGCAGGGGAAGGGTGAATAACGTAGGTGGAAACAGATGATCCAAAGGCAGATGTAGCTTGCTTTGTCTGGATCACTTAGCCCTGAGAAGTCTGTGTGCTCATACTCTGTGGTAATAAAGGCTAAAAAAGAAGAAGAGGATTTAGCTGGAAACTATTCTAATTGCACCACAGAAAGTGCTGTAGATTTACTGGGATATCTGCTGAAATGAAAGATTTTACAATAGACATCTAAAATGGAATTTATCACAGTACTGAAATTCCTCAATCAATGTCTATGCCCATAACACTTTTCAATTGCCTGTAAGCACAGAATACGTTAGGCTGAAATAATCCCCACAAAGTAGAAACTTCTTTGTGATTTTTTTTTTTTTACTCTCTTGTCATAACATCTGCTGTAGAAAACAATCTCAAAGCTGAGTCACCATTTTTATTTCATCCTTAACAGGTGCATTTGAAAATTCTAAACGTATCATGATCATGGCAAAGCTAGTATCCATTGAGTTTTAAGGTAGATAATTATGGCAGTAGTAATAGCCTACAGGAAAAATATATTGAGTGTTTTATTCATCAGACTGGGTGAAATAGCTATTAATATAATACTCAACATTTACTATTAAAAGGCTGACTTCCTATGTGCTATATACCTTTTGTCTCATGTAGTACATCTGAAGGTTAATGACTAAAGTAAGACTATGTAATTTTCTCAGGCTATGCTACCAGGAGGAAGCAGAAATGGTCTTTAAATCCAGCTTTGTCTGACAAACTACTGTTTGCCACAATACCTGTTATACTAGGGACCCGTGCAAGATAGCTGTCTTCCTTCAAGGATGCTAGAAATGAGAGAGGAAAAGTAAAAATATAACGAAGAAGAACTTGTAGTTCTATCCTGGGCAGAAGGCTGAAAAATGTTTCCTTGGCAAGAGAAATAACAGTTGAGAAATGTTGCACTTGAATAGCAGAAAAACCTAAATGAGGGTAAATTAAAAATTATAATATTTTTGCTTCTCAATCTTAATATTGGTAAGATTAGGGAAGCAAATACTTGTTATATGGAATTCTAAAGATTTACCTCAATCAGTTAAATTATAAAATGTACTCATTTATTTAACCTCTACTAAATGTCAGGCAATATGTTAAAATCTATCTAAAAGGTTATAAAGACAATTCCTTTCCTCAAGTGGCTTACAGTCTAAGGAGGGAAACTAGAAAAAAGTCATGACTATGGAAGCAAGTAAATGAGAACACAAACTGTAATTTCTTTTTAATCATTAACTTCAATATCATCCTGGAGTCTAGTCACCACTGTCTTCTGGTTTGATGAAGAGGAAATATATACTCCATTCAGCATTTACTGGAATATTGTCTGTGGTTTACAGATAGCTCCTTACCTGCAATAGTATTATTTACAAATTTTTTGGATAAGTAATGCTAGGTCTTTGGAAATGTAGTGCATGTACCTTAGGAGAACAAAATATAAATAATATTTTTTAAAATAAGTGTAATAAAGTCCTTCTAGTAATTATGTGTTTACATTAAACAGTTGGATATCCAAACACAAATAGACACTGAGGAGAAAAAATATCCTTAGGGGGTAAAAAATACTTAGTTCATTATTCACGGGAATAGTGAGAAAACAATGTCTTTTTTGCTTGAGACCTGGGTTCTAACACCTGTAAGGTTAAAATTGTGACCTTGAGACTGTTACTTATATTTGAGTCCTAATCTTTCATTTTAAAAATAATCATATTAAATAATGTTAAGGGCTGCTGTAAGGATTAATAGTGACCAACTAAAAAATTCATCCAGGGTTACTTTCAATATTTACATGTCACTAAAAGCTTAAGAGAACATACGAGAACAAGTGTCATCTCAAAGCTAGAAGAAATACAGGTTTATTTTTGTATCTCCTTATCTTCTTTGCATTGGTTTGCAAATTGCTAGCAAATTGAAAAGAAATGTGTTTCCAGACCCCTCTCCTATTGCCTGCCATCTTGTAACTTTACAACACTAAAATCTGTTTTTGAATCTATTGTTGAAAAATAACATGAGATTCCTTCAATAATTTCTTGTCCTCACTAAGCAGGGATTTGTGGTTATCCAGAAAACAAAGTGCATTTCTTTTTCTGTGGAGAATAAACCAAAAATCTCTTAGGAGATTCCATTGAATATACAGCCTAATAAGGTGAAAAGGCTAAACAAAACAAAACAAGGATGCCTGGGTGGCTCAGCTGGTTGAGTCTGACTCTTGATTGCAGCTCAGGTCATGATCTCAGTATCCTGGGGTCAAGCCCTGCATCAGTTTCCATGCTCAGTGGGGAGCTGGCTTGAGGATTCTCTTTCCCTCTCCCTTTGTCCCCCATCCACTTTACTCTCTCCCTTTTTTCTCTCTCTCAAATAAACAAATGAATCTTTAAAAAAATTCATTGTGTACCTGTCCTTTGCTCTTGTCATTATTCCACTTCTCCAAGGAACTTAAAAGGAAAGACATCCTTATAGTAAGTGATGTGATTGGAGAACATTGTATCCTCTGACTTTGGTCAGTGATGGATTTTTTTTTTTTATATATTCTTTGGTTTCTTCTAGAAAACAATTATCAGATTTTGATAAATATTTTTTAGAACACAATATAAAAATAGAGAGTGAGACACTAAAAATCAGACTTGGGACATTTTCCACACATAAATTCATGGGATATAGGGGATAGATGAGCTCTCTCCTGTCAAATCTTTTCATTTTAGAGATATGGTACCTGAAATTCAAGAAAACTAAGTAATCATCCTAATATCAAACAGCTAGAGGAAAAAGGGCCGAAACCCATAGATCTTATTTCTGAGCCTAGCATTCTCTTGCTTATCTATTACTAGAGTTTATTTTCAAAGGTTGGAAGGATAAAAAATTGGAAGGAATAGAAAAGTACAAAACATAAAACTGAAGTGTGTGTATTCCTGATTAAGGTTGTATTGTTTTTCTTCTCACATGGTCCTTTTCATCATGTAAATAGAAAATGTCTTCTATATTTATACTCTTATCTCCTTTATGTTGGGAACATGGAATATATTGTTACATACATTTTAATGTTCATATACTTTCAATATATTTTTATTTTTATTCTGGAATATTTGGAACACATATTTGGAACACATCAGTATTTTAGCAAACATCTGTATGTGTAATACTGAAATAAACACTTGAAATGCTACTACTGAATTGAAGAATTAGGATACTACCAAGACCCTGTTTCACTTTCTTCCCCTCATGGCTCTAATTTCTTCCTCTGTCTCCCTTTACAAGAAATTATCATTGTCCTGGGTGTCTGGGTGGTTCAGTCTGTTAAAGGTCTGCCTTCGGCTCAGGTCATGATCTCAGGGTCCTGGGATCGAGCCCCACATTGGACTTCCTGCTCTACAGGGAGCCTGTTTCTCCCTCTCCCTCTGCCTGTTTCTCCCTCTGCGTGTGCTCTCTCTCTCTCTCTGTCAAAGAAATAAAATCTTAAAAAAGAGAAAAACAGTTATTATCCTGAAGTTGTTTTTTTATCCTTTTGTTTTTCTTCATAGATTTATATATCATTTATTTTCACTTCTTTTTAAAATCTATAGTTATTATTTAATGTTATTTAATATTTATATTGTGCTCCCATATTATATTCCTTTTTACTCAATAATTTGCTTCTAAGATTCATCCACAGACATTCTGTATGATGTATAAAATGTAAAACAGACATAGTAATTTCCAGACCATACATGTGAGAAAAAAAACACCCCATATTTTAAGACCAATATTTGTTGAGATATTTCAAATTAAAAAAATGAAATATTAAAAATTATTTGCAGTGTTACATATTCAGATTTGGTAAAAATGAAATACTCTCATAGCAAATAAACACTTGGAAGCTAATGCAATAAAACTGAACATAATGCTGAAATTAGTTTGAAACAAAAATCATATTTCTCATGCGAGTGTATGTAAAATTCAAGAAATACTATATTCCTTTTTTCCCCCTTAATTGGGATGAAAACATATATGAAATTTATTCACAATTTTTTTTTTTTTTAAGATTTTATTTATTTATTTGACAGAGAGAAACAGAGCTAGAGAGGGAACACAAGCAGAGAGGGACTGAGAGAGGGAGAAGCAGGCTTCCCGCCGAGCAGGAAGCCTGATGTGGGACTCGATCCCGGGTCTCCAGGATCATGACCTGAGCCGAAAGCAGTCGCTTAACCAACTGAGCCACCCAGGCGCCCCT
>PITA01022464.1:0-30290 GCA_004023965.1 Spilogale gracilis | reverse complement strand
CCCTCCAATTTGTTTCTACCTTTTTGCCGATGTTCTTTGTCTCTCGTGGCGGTCCAGAAGTGGGAAATATCACATTTCAGGCTGGTTTCATGGGTGTTCACGGTGGTCTTGTAGTGGTTTTTTTGTTGGAATTCAGCTCTCTTCAGGGAACTCCCTGAAATGCGGTCACCTGGCCTTCCGCCATCTTGACCCTCCCCTTGTTAGTATTTTTTAAACACCAATAAGGACTCAACACCGCTCTAGGTTTCAGGGATCGAAGTGTGTCAACTGCCCTCCTTAACCTAAAACCTTAAGTGACTTCACCTTTAGAATCAAGTCCCAAATCTTTCTTAGGTCCTTGACTTCATCTCTATCCACACCTCTTGCCTTTTCTTCTCCATTTTTACACTTAAACCACATTCACATTCCTGCAATTCCCTGAATGACCCATGCCTTTTCCTGATGCAAGTTCTTTGTATTAGCTTTTTTTCTCCACCCAAAACCAACCCTCCTTCCCTTCCTCTAGCTATGATTTGATGTATGTATCTATCATGAAATGATTAACACCATAAGTTCAGTTAACATCCACAAGATCTATTTATTCATTCATTTGTGGGTCAATCCCACAACCCTGAGATCACAACCAGAGCCAAAGTCAAGAGTCAGACGCTTGACCGACTGAGACACCCTGGAGTCCCTAATCCTTTTTTTAAACATATAATTGATATATAACATTATATTATTTTAGGTGCATAACATAATTATTTGGTATATATGTATATTATAAAATGATTACTACAATAAGTTTAGTTAACATCTATAACCGCAGAGTTCCACGTTTTTTTCTTATGATGTGAACTTCTAAGATTTACTCTCTTAGCAACTTTGAAACATGCAATACAGTATCATTAAACATAGTCGCTATACTGTACATTATATTCCCAGGACTCATCCATTTGATAACTGGAAATTTGTACCTTTCGACCATGTTCACCCATTGAGCCCACACCCTACGCCCTGCTTCTGGCAACCAGCAATTTTTCTTTGTATTTCTGAGTTTGTTTGTTTTTAGATTTCACGAGATCATACAGTATTTGTCTTTCTCTGTCTGACTTATTTTACTTAGCATAATGCCCTTGAGGTCCATGCATGTGGTTGCAAATGGCATGAATTCCTTCTTTTTATACTGAATAATATTCCATTTTATATGTACTTAAATGTTGTCTTTACCCATTCATCCATCGATGAACACTTAGGTTGTTTCCATGTCTTGGCTATTGTGCTTAGTGCTTCAGTGAGTGTGGGGGTGCAGATAGCTCATCAAGATCCTGATTTCAATTCTTTTGGATAAATACCCAGAAGTGGGATTGTTGAGTCATTTGGTAATTCTCCTCTTATTTCTTTCTTTATTTATTTAGGCTCCACACCCAGCATGGAGCCCAATGCGGGGCTTGAACTCAGGATGCCAAGATCAAGACCTGAGCTAGATCAAGAACCAGGTGCCAGGGCACCTGGGTGGCTCAGTGGGTTGAAGCCTCTGTCTTCAGCTCAGATCATGATCTCAGGGTCCTGGGATCGAGGCCCAGCCCGAGTTGGGCTCTCTGCTCAGGAGGGAGCCTGCTTCCTCCTCTCTCTGCCTGCCTCTCTCCCTACTTGTGATCTCTCTCTCTAAATAAATAAAATCTAAAACAACAAAACAAAAAAGACAGGTGCCCAACCAACTAAGCCACCAAAGAGCCCTTGGTAATTCTATTTTTAGTTTTTTTAAGGAACTTTCATACTGTTTCCCAAAGCAGTTGCACAGTCTTACATTTCTACCAAAGTGCACAACGGTTTCCTTTTCTCCACATCCTCACACTTGCTATTTCTTATCTTTTTAAGAATAACTGTTCCAGGGGTGCCTGGGAGGCTCAATTGTTAAGCGGCTGCCTTCAGCTCAGGTCATGATCCCAGCATCCTGGGTTCAAGCCCCACATCGGGCTCCCTGCTCAGTGGGAAGCCTGCTTCTTCTTCTCCAGTTCCTCCTGCTCGTGTTCCTTCTCTCGCTGTCTCTCTCTGTCAAATAAATAAGTAAAATCTTTAAAAAAAAAGGCCATTTTAACAGGTGTGAAGTATTATCTTGTGATTTTGATGTACATTTCCCTGATGATTAATGATGTCAAACACTTTTTCATAGATCTGTTGACCTTTGGATCAAAGACCTGTTGATCTTTGGAATAATTCTATTCAGATCTTCCATTTTTTACTGGCATTATTTGTTTTTATTGAATTGTATGAGTTCTTTCTTTTTTTTAATATGTTATTTATTTGGCACAGAGAGAGAGACAGCGAGAGACGGAATACAAGCAGGGAGAGTGGGAGAAGGAGAAGCGGGCTTCCCATCGAGCAGGGAGTCTGATGTGGGGCTCGATCCTAGGACTCGGGGATCATGACCTGATCTGCAGGCAGACACTTTAAATGACTGAACCACCCAGGTGCCCCAATTGTATGAGTTCTTTATTTGACAGAGAGAAACACAGCCAGAGAGGGAACACAAGCAGGGGGAGTGAGAGAGAGAGAAGCAGGCCTCCCGTGCAGCAGGGAGCCCCATGTGAGACTCCATCCTGGGGTCTTCGGGATCATGACCTGAGCCAAAGGCAGTCGCCTAACCAACTGAGCCACCCAGGCGCCCCTGTATGAGTTCTTTATATACTTTGGATATTAATCCTTTATCAGATGTATGATTTACAAATATTTTCTCCCATTCTGTAGTTTCCATTTTCATTTTGTTGATTTTTTTAAAAAGATTTTATTTATTTATTTGACAGAGAGAAACACAGCCAGAGAGGGCACACAAGCAGGGGGAATGAGAGAGGGAGAAGCAGGCCTCCCGCCGAGCAGGGAGCCCCATGTGGGACTCGATCCTGGGTCTCTGGGATCATGACCTGAGCCGAAGGCAGTTGCTTAACCAACTGAGCCACCCAGGCGCCCCCCCCTTTTTTTTTTTTGCTATACAGAAACCTTTTAGTTTGTTGTGTCTCACTTACCTACTTTTGCTTCTGTTGCCTTTGCATTTAGCATCAAATCCAGAAAATCATTGCCATGACCAAAGCTGAGGTGCTTCCTGCCTTTGTTTTCTTCGAGGAGTTTTACATTTTTAAGTCCTATGTCCAAGTCTTTGACACACTTTAAGTTGATTTTTGTATACATGTGGGATTCTTTCTGGGCTTTAATCCGTTTTTATGCTGATATCATATGGATTATTACTACAGCTTTGTAGTATAGTTTGAAATCAGGAAGGGTGATGCCTCCAACTTTGTTCTTTCTCAAGGTTGCTTTGGCTTTGGGAGGTCTTTCGTGGTCTAGACTGATTTCTTAAACTCAGTCATTAATGTCTGTGCTCTCCACTCAAAGCAAGGCCCTCACCCATGCTCTACTGGTCATTAACTTGCCACACATTCCCAGCCACCGCTGTTACTTTGTTCGCAAGCACTCCTCCCCCCAGTAAAAGAAAGGAAAAAATGGGTTATCAGCAGGTCATACAGTGACCTCACTGAAAAGAAACATCTTACTGCCTGAATTCAGGAAGGAAGATAAAAATAGACAAAGTGTTTATTTTTTTAAATTTTGCAATTAAATTACTGATGGAATGTCATAAATGAGAGAAAAAATGTTACTCATGAATTAGACAGAGTGTCTTAAAACTCAACAGTACAAAGGAATTGAAGGTAGGTAGCCCAATTCCTACTCCAACAGACGTTGTAGGCTTCATAAGGCAATGGTGGCTTATAATAGCAATTGTGTATAATTGTTTATAGGGGAATAAAAGGACAGGTTCCATTCATTCTAGGTTGCCAAGGCTTCCCCGTGTATTCAATCTAGCTAGTTTTTTTTTAAATCTTTTATTTATTTATTTGTCAGAGAGAGACAGTGAGAGAGGGAACACAAGCAGGGGGAGTGGGAGAGGGAGAAGCATACTTCCCACTGAGCAGGGAGGTGTGGGGCTCGATCCCAGAACCCTGAGATCATGACCTGAGCCGAAGGCAGAGGCTTAACCCTCTGAGCCACCCAGGCGCCCCGGTAGGATATAAATTTCTAATTGTTAAAGCAAAAGTTTTTTTTTGTGGATTTTAAAAATGGATGATAGTAAGTATCAAATTGTTCTGAGTCCATTGGATATAGGTTAGTAACGGTTTTGTTTTCAAAGGTTTATAGTTACATGTTGGACATTATGCCTGATTAAACTTTTAATGAAAAGCTTTAGATGTCAACTTTAATATTTGCTAGAAGATAGTTCTTTTAGGGGGGCATGACCAAAAAGTTTCAAGACCACTGTTGTTGGTTTTTTTTTTGTCTTTTTTTTGTCTTATAAAATTTTATGTGAAGATTCACAGTTAAGCCATTTTAAGGCCATATATAACAATATAAAAATAAAGTTTATTTCTTGAGGACTGCCATTTATGGGCTTTGACATGCTATTGGACTATCATATCACAGCAGGGTAAGGATTTTACACAGGCAAAACTGAGGCTCCTATGCAACAGTTGATAGATAACATGGCTTATCCGTAGCTGTTTGATAATTTCTTCTTTTTCTTTTCTTCTTTTTTTATGTGGGCTCCATGCACAGTGTGGAGCCCAACTCGGGGCTCAGACTCATGACCCTGAGATCAAGACCTGAGCTGAAGAGTCAGATGCACGATGGACAAAGCCATCCAGGTGCCCCAGTGTTTGATTACTTATTGCTGCGTAACAAGCCATCCTAAAACATTGTGACTTGAAGGAATAATAATCATTTCTTTTGCCCACAAATCTGCAATGGAGCCGCTATCAGTGGCAAGGTTCATCTCTGCTCCGTACAGCATTAGCGGGGACACCTTGACGGAAGGCTGGAGGGTCTGTCTGCTTCCAAACCGGCTCATTCAGTATGGCTGGGGTTGAGGGTCAGCGGCTTCAGCATCCACGCACACGGAGAGAACCGCTTAACTTTCCTCCAAACCTCTAGTAAGAGATTACCAGGCCACAGCACTGCTTCTAGAAGGACAAGGCTGTGCCTTAGCATGACTGCAGCCCTGCGTTAAAAGTCTGTCTGAGAGAACTCAAGGCTGCCAGAATTTACCTTTTATTCGACACCTGATGAGAGCTCCCAGACCCCGCCCCCTGCCTTCTCAGAGCATTTACCCAAAAGGGCTTCCAATGGTGACTCCTTCTTCTGTCCTTGTGAAATGTGTATGTATCTCCTACAATTTGAAGAGGCTTTCTCAATGGTCTGAAAGCCATATAGGGCCTCTGTCTCCTAGTCTCTGTAGGAAGATAGAACCTAACTTCAGTAAATTGTCTGCTAGCAGCTACCGCTGGCCTCATCACATTGGGACTCACCGGCCCTTTGTAATTTTTTGGTTGAGTGCCACTGTCTCCCATCCCTAGTCCTTCCTTCTCCCTTTAAGACAACCCATCACCTCTGCACAGATTGGAATGGAGCCTCAGCTCTTTCTCTTATGGTCAGTAGTGCCTGAATAAAATCTGATTTCATCCCTTTAACTAATGCCCAGCTTTGCTACCAAGGATTATATGCTGCTCCAAGTCACCTGGGTTTCCTCACAGTATGGTAGCTGGGCTCAAAGGGCACTGAAGAGAGAAGGAAGTGACCCCATGGCAATCAACAGTACATTACTCGTTCTTCAAACACAAAAATGTCTTATACTGTACCCACTTATAAATCAAAGAGCATTGTTATTGAAGTGATTCAAGTCTGAAAGACAAAGCAAAGTAAAAATAAAAGAATAAAGTTAAGACAGTTGAGGATAGTACAAACGTATCACTTACAGTGAAGGTAAATTTGCCCTTTGGGAAATTAGAGAATTACTGCTTTAAAAAAAAATCCAATGTTTATTTGAAAGGCTCACATTAAATTAAAACATAGGAAAGTGGGGCGCCTGGGTGGCTCAGTTGGGGCGCCTGGGTGGCTCAGTTGGTGAAGCGACTGCCTTCGGCTCAGGTCATGATCCCGGAGACTCCGGATCGAGTCCCACATCGGGCTCCCTGCTCTGCGGGAAGCCTGCTTCTCCCTCTCTCACTCCCCCTGCTTGTGTTCCCTCTCTGGCTGTGTTTCTCTCTGTCAAATAAATAAAATCTTAAAAAAACAAAAGCAAAAACAAAAACAAAAAAAACCAAAAAACCATAGGAAAGAATGAGAAATTAGGAGCGAGCCTGAAATTCGAACTTAGGCACACAGGCCCTTGCTTGCTATTGTTCCTATTGTGAGGTAAGGACTCTCAGGTGAGTATTAATTTTGGAGACATTTTGGATACTAAACTATCTCAAGTCAATGTTTTTGGAGTGTTTTCTCTTCAGTACAGCCCTACCTAATGGTCCCACCACAGGGAGATATTTAAAAAGTAGCAAAGCCGCTTTCATTTTAGCCTAAGGAACACTACTTGGGTTGATTTTTGTTTTGTTTTGTTTATTTATTTATTATTGTTTTTTTAAAAGATTTTATTTATTTATTTGACAGAGAAACACAGCTAGAGAGGAAACACAAGCAGGTGGAGTGAGAGAGGGAGAAGCAGGCCTCCCACGGAACAAGGAGCCCGATGCAGGGCTCCCTCCGGGGACCGGGATCATGACCCCAGCCCAAAGCAGGCGCTTAATCACTGAGCTACCCAGGTGCCCTGTGTTTTGTTTTGTTTTGTTTTGTTTTTTAATATGATTTTTGACCCCCGTGGGCCTCCGGCTGGTACCACAATTCCCAGCAGGCCATGCTCCGAACTACGGGTGCCTACGTGAGGTGTAGCTTCCTTGGTGGCGGCGCAGTCGCCGTGCAGACGGCCGACGGGCGGGCGCTTCGCTGTTTGAATGGCTGCGGGCTCGGGCCCTCAGCTCACCTGAGGACCGGCCTCCCAGGGGTGCGCTATGCCGTCGGGAGGCGACCAGTCGCCGCCGCCCCCGCCTCCTGCTCCGGCGGCCGCAGCCTCGGATGAGGAGGAGGAAGACGATGGGGAGGCGGAGGACGCTGCGCAGCCGGCCCGGTCGCCGGCCCCTCAGACCCAGCAGCGGTTCGAGGAGCTGTGCAGCCGCCTAAACATGGACGAGGCGGCGCGGGCGGAGGCCTGGGACAGTTACCGCAACATGAGCGAGAGCTACACGCTGGAGGTGCGCCCGGGGGAGGAGAGGAGGGGCTTTCCGGGCGTAGTCGTCGCGCCCCGCCGCGGGAATGGGGCCCCTCCCCTCCCCGGGTCGGCGTCTCCGGTCCCCAGCCTGCAGAGTGGTGGGAATCCTTCCTGGGCACCTTGGTCCTGGAGACCTGGCTTTCGGAAAGCTCTTAGGGGTCCTGCAAGTGAACTCTGTCTCGCAGCTGTTCCCTTTCGGGTTTCGAGTGGGAAACACCTCTTGCCCTAAAGTGGTAGCGCGAGGCTGAGATCGTGCTAGGGTCACGATTGCAAAAACACTACCACCTGGTTGGCGGAATGAACAGGTGCGGTTGTTGAGAGCGTAAGGCAAAGGGAAGGGTACTTGGCTGTGCTCCCACGGAGATTAGCCCGATTTTAGCGCCTCGGTTGCTAGGCTGCTCCTTCAGTTCTTTTCCTGCTGTACCAAATTGCCTTTGTCTCGGCTTTGCATCCGTAGAGTAAACGCGTCGTTAAGTTTCGGGCTGTGTTTGTGTGTAAACTAAGGCGAATCTTCCTGAGGGCAAATGAAACGGGCTTTCTGCCTATCTGCGTATAGATACACGCCCCCCTTCCCCCCCCTGGTTCCTAGGAGGTCCGGACTGCGACGACTTTGAGGACCTTTCGGTCACCCCAGACGTTGCACAGGACTCTAGCCGCCGCGATTTCGGCATGTTTTGTCCCTTTCTTGGGACGGGGCTTGCAGATGAGAAAACTGGCCCTTCTAGCCAGTAAGGCTCAACTCTGTAGGCACCTCCCCTTTATGGACCAATGGGAAGTGACACGGAAGTCTGGATTGTTTATCAGCTGTTTGCTTGTGTGTGGTATTAAACAGGAGGCCATATGATTTTCTTAAGTTGTTTTACAGTTTGTGGAAAGAGTGGGACAAATAGACTGAGAATGGGAAAGCCTAACCAAGGTATTGTTTAATTATAATAATAGGGTGTTTTTGCCTGTATGTGACTCACTAAGGTTACTTTCTATTTATTCTTGCATTAATAGAATTTTATTTCAGTTCCTTCTTGTAGTTATATCTATAGCGTGGGGGAGGGGGAGGTCGAGTAATATAGCGGCTTTAGAACTTGCCAGACCTATGTGACTTTGGATAGTTCACTTCACCACTCCAAAACTCAGTTTTGTTGATATGTAAATCTGAGATATTTGTGCTTACATCAGAGTTCTGAAGGTTTGATAAGAAATGTGTAGTTTCTGTCACAAAAGACAGTAATGGACCCTGCTTCTGCTTGAGAGTTACAGAGCTCCTTCCTCTAGTTAGGTGATGTGGCTGTGGCTGAATAGGCCATATTCCTATTTATTTCTCAGTGGGTCTTTGGTGATGGGCACAAGTGCTTTCAAATAAGCTCTTATTTTATCCTCATGATTATCTCTTAAATTGGATAGAGCAAGTATCACTATACAGGTGAGGTATTTCAACTCATAGAGGTTAAGTTGTATGAAGCCTGGTTGTATAAGCAAGTGACAAACAGCTGATGGTTAGTAAATTATTTTTGAAAACACATGTTTGATTACTCAATTTTTTAAAGACTTGGATTTCAGATTCTTAGCTCAGTTTATTCATTTAAAAATTTTTAAAAAATTTTTTAATTTTTTTAAAGATTTTATTTATTTGACAGAGAGAAACACAGCGAGAGAGGGAACACAAGCATGGGGAGTGAGAGAGGGAGAAACAGGCTTCCCGCTGAGCAGAGAGCCTGATGTGGGGCTCAATCCCCGGTCTCCAGGATCATGACCTGAGCCGAAGGTAGTCGCTCAACCAACTGAGCCACCCAGGCGCCCCTCAGTTTATTCATTTATCAAATATTTCTTTATCACCTCTTCTTTGCCAGGTACTGTTGTAGATGGGGACAGAGCAGTGAACAAAACTTAAAAATCTCTGCCCGTGTGAAGCTTGTGGTTGGGTATTCTGTAAGGTAATGTAGGATGTCAGTCTCATGGAAGTGTATGATGGAAAATAAGACTCATTTTTTAATTTTATTTTTAAGGATTTTATTTATTTATTTGAGGGAGAGAGAGAGAGAGAGACAGCTAGAGAGGGAACACAAGCAGGGGGAGTGAGAGAGGGAGAAACAGGCTTCCCGCCCAGCAGGGAGCGTGATGTGGGGCTCAATCCCAGGACCCTGGGACCATGACCTGAGCAGAAGGCAGATGCTTAACTGACTGAGTCACCCAGATGCCCCTCATATGATATTTAATACAGAGTATTGGTTATTGAATTTTATCTTTTGATTTCTTGTATTTTCTTTGCTTTATACTTGTAACTCATTTCATTCTCACTGCATTTGTATTAGAAAATTGAGTCTTGGGATGCGTGGGTGGCTCAGTTGTTGATTGTCTGTCTTCCACTAGGGTCATGATCTCAGGGTCCTGGTATTAAGCCCCACATCCGGCTCCCTGCTTGGCAGGAAGCCTACTTCTCCCTCTCTCACTCCCCCTGCTTGTGTTCCCTCTCTAGCTGTGTTTCATAAATAAACAAAATCTTTTTTTTTCTAAGATTTTATTTATTTATTTGACAGAGAAAGAGATCACAAGTAGGCAGAGAGGCAGACCCGGCCTTAATCCCAGGACCCTGAGATCACGACCTGAGCAGAAAGCAGAGGCTTTAACCCGCTGAGCCACCCAGGCGCCCATAAATAAAATCTTTTTTTTTTTTTTTTTTTTTTTTTTTAAAGATTTTATTTATTTATTTGACAGAGAAACAGCGAGAGAGGGAACACAAGCAGGGGGAGTGAGAGGGAGAAGCAGGCTTCCCGCCGAGCAGGAAGTCCAATGTGGGGCTCGATCCCGGGTCTCCAGGATCATGACCTGAGCCGAAGGCAGTCGCTTAACCAACTGAGCCACCCAGGCGCCCCCCATAAATAAAATCTTAAAAAAAAGGAAAAAGAAAAAAAAAATTGAGTCTCTGTGACTGTTAATTTATCCTACAGTGGCACACGTAGGGCACGTGTGCTGAGATAGTGAGGCAGGTAGAATCATTGTTGCCCTTTATGATCTTGCAAGTTACATAGCATCATTTTCACCTGTGTTATTAGTTGAGCCTGTTGAAAATGAGGGAATGGATCACAGATTCCTATCAGTGTGAAAATGTCAGTGTGACAGTATAAGGAGCACATGGGATAGAGCCATCATTGAAAATACAATTTCCCACAAACATAAAAATAGTGCCTTCCAGTTAATCTAAAAAGTTTATTATATTGCAATGTTTATGTAGCTCATTAGCTAAAACTCAATTTTCTTTTATTTTACAGGGAAATGATCTTCACTGGTTAGCATGTGCCTTATATGTGGCTTGCAGAAAATCTGTGCCAACTGTAAGCAAAGGGACAGTTGAAGGAAACTATGTATCCTTAACTAGAATCCTGCGATGTTCAGAGCAGAGGTAACTATGTCAGAGTTTAGAAGGTAGAGTGTGACAGATATGAAAGCTCAGAAGTCATAGTGATAGAAAGAATTCTCTCATCATTTCCCAGGCATTTGTACCTATAGAGTGATGAGTTTAGAAACCAGGTCATGGTTTTCCTTTACCACATATAAATATCTATTATATTTTACTCTTTAGTGAAAAGTATTGAAATTTTAATGTATTAGGCATTTGTATGAAGAGTTTAAGTATGGCGAGAATTCTAAATAAGGATATCGAGAAACTTTAGGATATACTCTAAATTGGAAAGGTAAATAAAATACGGTATTAAACTTAAAACTACATGCAAGGATTTATATTTTAGTATATGGAATGTGTAAAGACTTCTCGGTTTCCTGTTTGGAGAGAGAAGCAATACTCTTACATCAGTTATTGGAAGGGTCAAATAATGTTTAAAGGAGAGGCAGAAATTGCTTTTCTATCTGTTGTGTAATTGAATTGATTATATTTATCATTTGTACTTTTTGGGTAAATTTTTTTTATGACTTATTAAAGATTGGTGGGAAGAGGGTATTTGGCACTTTGTGGGGAAGAATACCACAGTCAAAATTTATGTACCTAATGGCTTACAAAATCACTTACTATTAAAATAACAAGAAATATAATATTTAAGTCTATTTTTTAACCTTGATCTCCATCCCGAGTTATATTTAGGCTTAAGAACAAGAGGCAGTACATAAAGAGTTGAACCCCTAGGCTGTATACCTGCATAAGTAGACTTAAATAAAGTGCAAAAGTAGAATCTTTACAGAGAAGAAAAGGGGAAGCAGAGTAATCCAGTTAAGTGGCAGATGAGGAGCTTAAGAAGCAAAGGTAAAATTATAGAATCGTCATCATAAACCGTAGTAAATCAAACTTACCCAACATTTTAATGCAAGTCGTAGAGTCCTAGGCATCGGTTGTATTTCCATTTCAAAAACTCAGTTTCTAGCTTTGAATTTTTACCTTTGCGTTCAGATTACTTACTTTTCTGCCTCATGATGGACTAAAATGGGTTAAGAGCAAAGAGTATGTCAGGAGAAGATACTTACAATGTGTCTAACTGACAAAAGATAGGTATCCAGAATTATATAAAGAGCTACTAACAAATGGTCACATGACTGACTGACAGCTGCTACACAAGGGGTAGAGAATGTGGTTTGCCAAAGGTCAAAACTCACTTAGCTAATAGATTGATATAAAGATGTTCATTTTCACTAGTAACCAAGGAAGTTCACATTAAAAACAAGGTATTTCATTCTCATGAGATTGGGTAAGTTTGAAGTCTGATAAAACCAGCTTTGGTCATTATGTAGGGAAAAGGGAACTCTGTATTGCTGGTATACATCGGTGAGAATACAACTTGGCTTGGCCAGTCACCTGGGAAATTTGACACTATCTAGTGAAGCTGAAGATGCACAATCTCTGATTCAGCAATTCTACTTCTTGGTGTCCCTAAAGAAGCTCTATAAGAATGTGTTAATTACAGCATTTTGGGGTCATAATGTAAAATTAGAAACCTCAGTTTCCATCAGTTGGGGAATGAATGCAGAAAGTCATGGTAGTTCATATGAAGGAATATTTTTAACAATTAAAATGAACCAGATCTATGTGTATCAGTGCTAATATCAGAAACATTGAATGAAAAACCAAGTTGCAGAATTCTGCTTACAGTGTGATACTATTTATGTAAAATCTTAAGGCCACACATACAAAAGATACTTACTGTTTATGGATACATTTAGATCCATATAATAGGTACAGGAAGTAGTCAGTATAATTACAGCGATGGGAAGGATTCAGAGTCACTTTAGAAGAGTGTTTATCTTTGGGGAGGCAGAGAGGGGCATAGGTTTGGGGAAGAGTATAAATGGGAATTTGACTGTTTCTGTAGATCTGAAGCAAACATGGCAAAATTTATTCAGTATGTTAATGTTTCTTAAATTTGGCAGTTGAGTACGTAAGTGTTGGTTATATTACTCTGATTAATTGTTTTGTATTTTTATTTTGTGATTAAAAAAATAAAACCCTCTGGTAATCTCAGAACAATAGATTAGGAAAATCAGAGGAATAAACCAATCTGTAGGAGATTAAGCTAGTCAGGGGCATGAGTTGTGATTTTATCACTGTCTAAAAGTAATGTAATTTAATGAGTCAAATTTTTTGATTTAATTATATTTGTGTACCCTACCTTTGTGTTAATTTTGAAAATACCTGTTTTTATTTTTAATATCAGCTTAATTGAATTTTTTAACAAGATGAAGAAGTGGGAAGACATGGCAAATCTACCCCCACATTTCAGAGAACGTACTGAAAGATTAGAAAGAAACTTCACTGTTTCGGCGGTAATTTTTAAGAAATATGAACCCATTTTTCAGGACATTTTTAAATATCCTCAAGAGGAGCAGCCTCGTCAACAGAGAGGAAGAAAGCAGCGGTATGTTTTTTTATTTGTTAGTCAGGAATATACTTTCTTTTTAAATCTGTGCTACAGTTCTGATCCCTCAGTTGGTGTCCCTCAGTTTGTTGTTTTTTTGTTTTGTTTTTTTAGAGAAAGAGTACATTCACATGAGGTGGGGGGAGGGGCAGAGAGAATCTTCAGCAGTCTCCACCCCATGGAGGAGGCCATCATGGGGCTCAGTCTCACAACCCACGAAATCATGATTCAAGTAAAAATCTAGATTTTGTTGCTTAACCAACAGAGTCACTCAGACACCCCTATTTTGCTAGTCTTAAAAAACCCCAAAAAACCCAAATGTGATTTCACAAATAATCTTTCTTTCTGATAGCTCTCTTATCATGATAACTTCTTGCTTCTTATTTCATGTTAGCCATCATATTGTAAAATGCATGGAATTATTGTTTCTGTAAATGTAACCTTTTCTGTTAAGCACCCAGAAATGCAAACGTCAGATCTTAGATGTTTTTGCCTATTGGATATAGGATTTAACTCCTTAATTTTCTGTTATTGGCTATGTTGACTATTTCTATTATTTGACTTTTGTGTCCAGCTTACTAACAGATAATCCCCTCTGAACTGACTTCTGTTTGTATTTTGAAGTTTACAGACAATGAAGAGTAGAGAAACTGGATGGGGCGGAGAGTAGGGGACCTGAAACGATTATGAATTTGTGCTTTCTGATCATGTCTGCAAAAAATCTGTAAACTTACTCTGGCTCAGTGTTTTTCCTTTTTTCCTGATAAGTACAGGCAATAATGGGATACAAATTCTCTATCTTTATCATGAACACTTTTTCATAAAGTAGAAATGGAAATTGTTCTTGAATTACAACAATGTTGATAAGAAAAGTCAGGGAAAAGGAGTTATTATACTTGAATAATGTTTGCCTTTCTCTTTTTTTTTTTTTTTTGCTTCTCTTTCAATATAATTTTTTCCCCAAGTTATGAAGGATGTTTACATAAGTAAGTGAGCAGATTTTATTCTTTTTTAAATTTTGTTTGTTTATTTGAGAGAGAGAAATGGAGCAGGGGCACAGGCAGAGGGACAGGGAGAAGCAGATTCCCTGCTTAGCAGGGAGCCTGACATGAGGCTTGATCCTCAGACCCTGGGATCATGACCTGAGCTGAAGGCAGATACTCAAATGACTGAGCCACCCAGGTGCCCCAAATGAGCAGCCTTTTTTTTTTTTTTAAAGATTTTATTTATCTATTTGACAGAGAGATCACAAGTAGGCAGAGAGGCAGGCAGAGAGAGAGGGGGAAGCAGGCTCCCTACTGAGCAGAGAGCCTGATGTGGGCCTCGATCCCAGGACCCTGAGATCATGACCTGAGCCGAAGGCAGAGGCCTTAACCCACTGAGCCACCCAGGCGCCCCATGAGCAGCTTTTAGAAAAAAAAGAAACTATGTACTTTCTTAGCTAGTTGACACCATTGCTAAGGAAGCAGTGGCTGTAGTTTGCTTGTAGTTTTGGAGAACTGTTTCCAAAGTTTGGATGCTGCTTCATTCTAAGTGTAAGTCAGGCTGAGGTCATCATTTACAGAAAGATAGTATCTTCTTTCTTTAGAGTGTTGTAGGAAATGATTTTAGATTGTACTTGTTTTGATATTTAGTAGGGTATGTATACTACCTAATTGTAGTTAAGAAAATTGTAAGATAACTTTATTTAAAAAGTTTTACATTGGGCGCCTGGATGGCTCAGTTGTTAAGCATCTGCCTTCTGCTCAGTTCATGATCCCAGGGTGCTGGGATTGAGCCCCGCTTTGGGCTGCCTGCTCGGCAAGAGGCTGCTTCTCCCTCTCCCACTCCCCCTCCTTATATTCCCTCTCTCGCTGTCTCTGTCTGTCAAATAAACACATAAAATCATAAATAAATAAAGTTTTACATTTAGATCACTCCGTGTGCATTTATTAGTACTTTTGGCTAATAGTAGTAACATAATAGCATTTACTGAGCATTTATTATGGGGACTGTTCTAAGATTTAAGGCTGTATTACTTTAGTGAATCCCTATGATAACCATATGAGGTTGATGTTATTCCAGGTGGAGGAACATAAGCCATTGAGAGGTTAAATAAGGTGGTCAGGGTCACACAGTAGGTGTGGAGCTATTATTGAAATTAGTGGTCTGCTTGCAGAACCCATGTGCTTCACCATGACTCTCTACTACATCTCACACATACTTTGAAAATTTGTCACTGAGTATTTATTGAGAACTTAGTGTGAAGTATGTTGTGAGGTATTATATAGGACACAAGTATGTATGTATTTATTTTTGAGAGAGTGAGAGAAAGAAGGAGAGAGAGAATCTCAAGCAGGCTCCATGCTTAGCACAGAGCCTGATACGGGGCTCAGTTCCATGACTCTGAGATCATGACCTGAGCCAAAATCAAGAGTTGGATCCTTAACTGAATAAGCCACCCAGGCACCTCAGGACACAAGTCTTTAAAAAAGAAAAATACCAAAAATCCACAGCCACTGTCTTTTGAGAGCTTACAGCATAGTTGTGGAGAGGAGGCATGTAAAAATGTGAAAGATAACAGAAACGTACCGCTTGTGAGCCAAAATTAAACCACTGTACATGAGCCAGTCAGCTAAGGTTCCATGGAGTAAGGAATGTTGGGTAGGATTTCGATAGTTGAATTTGGAGATGTAGAAGAGCCTTCATTGCATAGGATAAAGAAGGTATACACTGAAGTGGCAAAGTAAGAGGCAGTTTGGCCTAGTAGGCTAAATTTTAGGCTTCTCAAGTTAAAGATTCAGTTTTTAGAGTAGCTTGAATGTTAAGCTAGAAGGAGTTTGGCTTTTATCTTGGTAGGCATTAAAACTGAATAGTTTTCATGTGCCTGTGGTAAGGAGGCCACTTTTATTTTTAAATTTTTAAAAAGATTTTATTTATTTATTTATTTATCTATCTATCTATCTATCCATCCATCTAAGAACATGTACAGAAATGGAGAGGAGCAGAGGGAGAGAGAATCTCAAGCAGACTCTGTGCTGGGTGTGGACTCCAGTGAGGGGCTCCGTCTCATGACCCTGAGATCATGACCTGAGCCAAAATCAAAAGTCGGACGCTTAACCGACTGAGCCACCCAGGCGCCACGGGAGACCACTTTTAAAAAGCAGGGCACTGACATTTAATCCTCACCATGGACTGGTGACTTAAGTACAAAACTCTGCCCAAGTAAAATAATCGTTCAGCAGATGAAGAGACTGAGGCATGTGGAGAGCAAGTGTGCCCTGGGAAGGATAGTAGGGGAACTAAATCCCAGTGTTTTGTTTCTTCTCCTCCGAGCTCCCAGTTAGGATGTGGAGACCACAGAGGTCTTACCTAAACATGGCCAGAGGTTCTGGTAGAAAAGGCAAGAGCTTAAAACAGATCTGAAATTCCCTTCAGCAGACAGCATTGTCAAAATAGAATAGATGGTCCTAACAATAAAGAATAAAGAATTCTAGGAAGCCCAGAATTTACATTAAATAGTCTTTTTGTGACTTAATGTAATCTGCAATATCTTTAGGGAAGGAAGAGTTACAGTTCATCAGCTGTGATAAAGGGAAAAAAAAGCGGGGCAATAATGTGATTGTATACATGGATCCGAAAGCAGCATCAACCCTGCTGGTGTCATCAGAAAAACTGCTGTTACTCATTTTCTACCTTACCTGTGTTGACCTCGAAAACCTCCTATAGTTCTTCAGAATTTTCTTTTTTCTGGGATGAGCTCTTTCCTTGGCTTTGTCCTTCCCAGGGTTTGGTTGCAGCAGAACTTTTTGCATGTTTTCCGTGTGAAATGAATTTGCTCTTAACTGTCTTTAACTGTGGGCTTGGTGTCTCACCTACTTTATAGTTATTTGTAGTGTCTTTTTCACATCCTTCCTTTAACGCTTGACTTTTTTTTCTCCCCCAAAGGCGACAGCCCTGTACCGTGTCTGAAGTTTTCCATTTTTGTTGGGTGCTCTTTATATATGCAAAAGGTAAGACAGAGCAATATCTATCTATATGTTAGGTTTTTTTTCTTTAAGATTTTATTTATTTACTTGACAGAAATGCAGCTAGAGAGGGAACACAAGCGGGGTGGGGGGGAGAGGGAGACGCAGGCTTCCCACCGAGCAGGGCACCTGATGTGGGGCTCCATCCCAGGACTCTGGGATCATGACCTAAGCCAAAGGCAGATGCTTGATGAATGAGCCACCCAGGTGCCCCATAGACAGTTAGCATGTTCACATTATTACTTTTGTCAACCTGTAATGTGTATCAGGGAAAGATGCTCACTGAAAAGTTTCTTAAGGGTTTTAGTCTCAGATTTGTTTTTAAGTATTGCCTTTTCTTTTCTTTTTTTAAGGTATTACTTATTTATTTGACAGAGAGAGAGAGATCACAAATAGGCAGGGAGGCAGGCAGAGAAAGGGGGAAGCAGGCTCCCAGCTGAGCAGAGAGCCAAATGCGGGCCTCGATCCCAGGATCCCGAGATCATGACCTGAGCTGAAGGCAGTCTCCTCTGAGCCACCCAGGAGCCCCTAAGTATTGCCTTTTCATAAAAGTCTTTTAAATTTCCTTATAATGTCCAAAATTTCTTTTTTTTTTTTTAAAGATTTTATTTATTTATTTGGCAGAGAGAGAGAGAGATCATAGGTAGGCAGAGAGGCGGGCAGAGAGAGAGGAGGAGCAGGCTCCCTGCTGAGCAGAGAGAAGTTTGATCCCAGGAACCTGAGATCATGACCTGAGCCGAAAGCAGAGGTTTTAATCCACTGAGCCACCCAGGCGCCCCAAAATTTCTTTTTATTAAAAGTGGAAAAGTCCTTTAATTTTGTTCTTAGGTAACATCTTTTCCGCTCAGAGCTATTCTTCTGAGTTATGGACTGAAAACACATTAGTGATCTATACTAGAGTCTTAAGCTGCATTTTTCATGAGCCCTGTCTTATTTCTTTGAGTGTGACTGCTCATCCTCAGTACATGTAGTTCGGATTACTTTTTGTACCTTGTTCAGATAAATATGCTTACTCAAATGCCTTTGGATACAGTCTGTTTTCTGTCCCTTCTCATCTCCCTTAACTTACCCAAGGTCTGTATTCAGTGAAATATGTTTTTATTTTTTTTTGGTCTTCTCTATATTTCTATGTAGAAATGATTTTTAGTTATCTCAAGAAGAAAACAAGTTATATTAATTACATAGACTATGTAGAATGCTTTTGCTATTAAGAAAACCCAATAAAATACAAAGTTATAACCAAAGAATCATAGAGCTGGAAGGAATTTCATAAATGTAAGAAATTCTCATTATTAGATCAAGTAGCCCAAATGATTTACTTTTAAGATTAGGTAACTGAAGCCCAAAGACTAGCTGCTGGAAACTAGCTAGGATTTGAACCTAGGTCTGGCTCTCGGTTTCATGCCAGGTGTGAAGGCCCCCCAGCAAGGATGTGTCACTCCATTGGTCTTGGGGTTTGATGTGTCTGATTACAGCTGGTCCTCTCTAGCTAGTTAAATGAGACTTCAGCTGTCCTCCTTGAGCTACATGGTTGATTGAAGGTACTATGCTAAGTGAAATAAGT
The DNA here is from genome assembly GCA_004023965.1 of Spilogale gracilis. Taxonomy (NCBI): domain Eukaryota; kingdom Metazoa; phylum Chordata; class Mammalia; order Carnivora; family Mephitidae; genus Spilogale; species Spilogale gracilis. The sequence continues at coordinate 11,741 of PITA01022464.1, read as the reverse complement.
CAATCAGAGAATTATATAGTTTCTCTCATATGTGGAATCAAGAGGTAGTGCAGAGGATCATAGGGAAAGGAAGGGAATGCAGAATGGGAAGAGGTTAGAGAGGGAGACAACCATGAGAGATTCTTGACTCTGGGAAACAAACAGAGGGCTGTGGAGGCAGAGGGGGGTGGGAGGATGGGGCAACTGGGTGATGGGCACTGGGGAGGGCATGTGATGTGATGAGTACTGGGGGCTATATGCAAATGATGAATTATTGAATACTACATCTGAAACTGATGATGTACTGTATGTTGGCTAATTGAATTTAAATTTAAAAAAAAAAGAAATCTTTCTTCTGCCAAAAATAAGCTGTTAGTTATTTTGCTTTCCATCACACTGGCATATTTCTTTAGTGGAGATAAAGGTGATATGGTAAGTGGTACAAAATAAAGACATAGAAGCATCTCAACTGTTCTCATAGTGGCGGTCACCCTTGCCGTCTCTTTTAGTTTGTCTTGGCTGGTATTGTATATGGTATTAATTTTGTCATTTGATTGTGGGCAGGAATCTGACTTCTGGGATTTTTATCTGTTTTATTTATGTCCTCTTATGGTGTACGTGTACCTGGGAGTGAATGTATTTCGTACTTTATAAACTATTTACAAGCAGTTTTATTGTCCTTATTTACATTTGATTACCAGGGGTGGCATATTTTTTTTTGTCTCTGTGGTTAATTTGATGTTTGAGTTTTATTATTAGTTCAGTGTAGAATTATTTAATCTGAAGAGTCTTTTGTTTCCTCACTGTCTGACACTATGTGATCTTTATGATTCACTAGGAACTTTTCTAATAGAGCTATTTAATTTGTTTTATTCGGTTCTTGATTTAGTTGTTTTTGGAGGGAGTTGTACTCTTCTGTAGCTCCTTTCTCATGACTTCCCTGCAGCATATGGGTAATCCCAGATGATCTCATTCTTGATACAGAAGCCACGTTCTAGAAAGCCAACTTTCTGCCTCTTATCTTTGTTGACTTCCTGTGGCAAGCATACACCAGCGACAAGTTTGGACTTGTCATCATGGAGCACTTTGTTGGCCTGAAGACCAATCGGTGCCACTTCCTGTTTCACAGTCTCCAGTCTCCTCATTCCTGATAAATATAAGCCAACTGTGGAGTCTAAACAAGTTATCTTTATTTGAAAGATAACTTAACCTTACCAAGTAGATTTATTTCTAAACCTAGGATTTGAAATGTAAAGTGTGTCTTGTTGGGACAGTCTTGGAGTGTCTGATCTTCCATTTTTTGTTAGAAGTTAACAGTGCTGCTGGTTTTTTGTTGTTGTTGTTGGGTTTTTTTTTTTCCTTTATGGCAAGTACAAACCAGTGACAAGTTTAGGCTTGTCAGTGTGATGGGCTTTGTAGCTTGAAACCAGTAGGTGCTGCTTCCTGTTTTACATTTGAGAAACTGAATACACTTAAATATGAAACATCTTTATATTGGAACCAAGCAAGTTAGTTTGGTTGCATCAGTGCAAATTTAACCTATTAATTATCATTTGTCTTTCTGACAACAGAAAAAAAATTTCTCTTTAATTCATTTAAGTTGATTTGTTGAGCGTTTTCATCTATACAAAAAGAGAATTATCCTGATATATTGAGGTAAGGGGTAACTTTCTTTGGAAGAAAGGAGAGGCAAAAAAAAAAAGAGGCCGAAACAAAGCAGAGTGTGTGCGTGTGTGTGTGCGTGTGTGTGTGTGTGTGTGTGTGTACACATCACATTTGGGCAGGCATCATGTGTGGAAATGTGTGAAAATGTTGAAGTTCAGAAATCTGTCAGATGTATGTTAGCTTTTAAACTTGAATTAATAAAAACTCGAAGTTATAAAAGATGTCTAGAAATATTTAATTTCTGAGAAGTATTTCTTAAAACTGTTTACCTGATTATAAAAACTGATTTCAGTGTTAGACTTAAGCTAGCATTGCAGAAATTACAAGTTTCTATAGGTTTGAATTTTGGTTTCTTTTCTCTTTGTTACCACACATCTACATTATTCCTGGGATATTAGTTCTAGACTTAAATATCTCTCATTGTGATCCCGTTGCATTAATTTGTATGAGTTTGTATTATTGTGTAGAAAGTACCTAAAATGTTACTGTTAGGAGTCTGATTATAGGTTCTGGTCTTTTAACATATACACATGAAAAACTCATTTTTCAGCTGTTCCCATCTAAGTGTTTCTACTAATCTTTTTTTTTTTTTTGAATGAATTTCCCTTTTAGACTGTTTTCTTGCATCCCAGAAATGTTGGACCATTGTTTGTCTGCATGTATTTTTATATTTTTTTTTACTTTTTTGTTTTTAATTAAGTTTTAAGTTTTAATTCCACTATAGTTAACATACAGTGTTAATTGGTTTCAGGTGTACAATATCTACTAATTTTCTGGACAGAAAAATATTTTCACACAAAAGAATTTCCTACAGTTTGAGATAATTTATGGAGTTGTTTGTTTAGAATTTTCAAGAAAATGATAAAATTTCGATCAGCTACTAGGGATTTAATGCTTATTTAATGAATATTGGATGAGTGAATGTTGTTTCTAAGGAACTTTTAGTTTTTATTACACTCTTAAGAAATTTATTAGACTTTAAGAGTAATATTTCAGGCGCCTGGGTGGCTCAGTGGGTTAAGCCTCTGCCTTCAGCTCAGGTCATGATCTCAGGGTCCTGGGATAGAGGTCTGCGATGGGCTCTCTGCTCATCGGGGAGCCTGCTTCTTCCTCTCTCACTCCCCTGCTTGTGTTCCCTCTCTAGCTGTGTTTCTCTCTGTCAAATAAATAAAATCTTAAAAAAAAAATAAAAGAGTAATATTTCAGGCGACTGGGTTGTTCAGTGGGTTAAGCCTCTGCCTTCAGCTCAGGTCATGATCAGGGTCCTGGGATCGAGGTCCGCGACGGGCTCTCTGCTCATCTGCCTGCTCATCATCCTCTCTCTCTCTGCCTGCCTCTGTGCCTACTTGTGATCTCTCTCTCTGTCAAATTAATAAAATCTTAAAAAAAATAATAATATTTCAAAATGTGAATTTGTCGGAACACTTCATATAGCTTTTGAGTCAGCTTTGGTACAGTGTTGTATAATGTCATCTTAATTAAAGAAGAAATTACTTTTAAAATATTGTAAAGTTGATGCAAATATAATTGATAACTGTTCACATTCCTGTAGGTAATTTCCCCATGATTAGTGATGATTTGGTCAATTCTTACCATCTTCTGCTGTGTGCTTTGGACTTGGTTTATGGAAATGCCCTTCAGTGTTCCAATCGTAAAGAACTGGTGAACCCTAATTTTAAAGGTAAGATTATAAATCGGAGATTATTGGACAAGTCACATTTATGCCTTGTGTTTTGCTCTTGGGAATTGTACACATACCACAGGTTTCCAGCATCAGAGAACAGAAGTGCTTTGAAAAGCTCCATCAGCATGGTTGTCCAGAGCACTTAACACTACTTATCACTAGGATTTGAGCTCTCTGTAAAAATATTTATGGAAAAAGCAGCTGCAAATATTACAAAGTGTAAAGTCTTACATGACAACTTGAGAAATTCCTGAAATATGTACTCAACAGGAAGAAGGAATTTAAAAACCCAGAGTAGCAATGTGACATTAAAACTGATGTCGATGTTGTTTTTCTACATTGCCAGACTTTGTGCCTGACACACAGTAGGAACTCAGAATGCCTTTATTGAAATACTCTTCATTTCAAATTTTTTCCTATGGAGGAGGAGCAGTAATGGTTGTAAATAAGTAAAATAAATTTTTAGCTAGTAAACCAAAAGGTGAATGGAAATGGTTATTTTGGCAATGCATTAGGAGGTTTTAAGGCATGTAATTTCTACGAATGAGTTACAGTAAGAGACCAAATCATAACTTATAGACAATTAATATTATAAATATTAAACAGTATTTATAGAGCTAGTATATAATACTGTTGCTATTTGAATAATACCATAACAGGATTCTGAGTGATTTTCAATTTGGGGGTGGTTACAGTTAGAATTTTAGCTTGTCCGACTTGCAGGGTAGATTTTTAAAGCTAATGGAGTTAGTTACCTAGTTGCTCCTCCTCTGGTACATGTGATGTTTTTCATTTGATGTTTTTTTCTTTTCGTCTCCTTCCTAAGTCCCTTTTATGTTTCTATATAGTGGCTGCTTTTCACTTCCCCCTCTTACTTAGTTTTTCTTATACTGAGTCTAGGGCAGGAAAAACTATAAATCAATATATTAAATGCATCCAATTTAATGAAATGAAGCATATAAACTGTATATACTTTGATTAGTAATGTTTTTCAAAGTTGTATTTTTATTTGAATGTCAGACTTATTTGCAGTTATATTTTATTTTTATGTCTTTTAGATCTTATAGCAGTATACTAAAATTGTTTCTTTAGGTTTTTTTAAAAAAATATTTTATTTATTTGACAGAGAGAAACACAGCCAGAGAGGGAACACAAGCAGGGGGAGTGAGAGAGGGAGAAGCAGGCTTCCCGCCGAGCAGGGAGCCGGATGTGGGGCTCGATCCCGGGTCTCCGGGATCATGACCTGAGCCAAAGGCAGTTGCTTAACCAACTGAGCCATCCAGGCACCCCCCCCCTTTGTTTTTTTAAAGATTTTATTTATTTGACAGAGAGAGATCACAAGTAGGCAGAGAGGCAGGCAGAGAGAGCCGAGGAAACAGGCTCCCTGCTGAGCAGAGAGGCCGACATGGGCCTCGATCCCAGGACCCTGGGATCATGACCTGAGCTGAAGGCAGAGGCTTTAACCCACTGAGCCACACAGGTGCCCTCTTTAGGTTTTTTTTTAAGTGCCTCCAGATAAATAATAGAATAACTGAAATATTTTGAGTAGTGATACACTTTACTTCTATTTCATATTTATTTATTCTTGTTTAAAGATAATTAACATACAATGTCATACTAGTTTCAAGTGTACAATGTAGTGATTCGACACTTCTTTACATGACCCAGCACTCACCATGGCAAGCGTAGTCACCATCTGTCACCATACAGTGTTATTACAAATATTACTGACTATATTCTTTATGTTGTGCTTTTCACTTTTCATCTCCATGACTTACTTATTTTTATTTATTTATTAATTTACTTAGCTGCTTGATGAATAAGTTTATTATGGTCTTTATCTGAAAAATCTTCATAGAAATTGTGGTTTGGTTTATTAGCTCTCAGCAGCCTGCTTCTGAGCTCTAAGGAAGCTTGCCTTCTTTTGATCTACCCGGTCTTTCTTCTGGGCAAGAGACATTTTGGTATGGTTCCACCTCTTCTTTCTAACTTCTTTCTTAGGCTTTTCATAGACTTGATTCTGTTATGTAGCAACAAGAGCTTTGATTCTTTGTTCTTTATGTATTGACAGAGTTGTTCCTTGTAAGCATCTTCACCTTCTTCCTTTGGTAACACATATAATCTGCAATGTTCTGACCCATGACATGCTTCTGATGTACTTATGCACCAAATTCCTTGCTTTCCAAATCATAACCAAGGAATCTTTTGGTACTGTAAGTGACAGACAAGCCTTCATCCACAGCTCCCATTGAGGGTTGCCAAAACTTTATTTCCAGTAGTAGTTCTGGTCAGCCCTGTATCCAGATAGCAAGTGAATATACCAAGTTGATCATCAGTGCTTTCCACATTGCATTCATCTCTACTCATTTACACTTGGCCTTCATCGATCTTGTCCCTGCCAAACCTGTTGAGAAGCCTGCGGACCAGCAGCGGGTTTGTGCAATATGCCGCAGCATAACTTGTTAGGCCAGCCCTCACTATACTTTGGGAGTTCATGAGCATGAGACCTGCACAGACTATCATCTTTCCTCTCTCTGGGCACAGGCAATCTGACAAATGATCTCTCTGTTGGTTACATGGACCATCATTCTGTATTTAGGTGTGTTGTACTTATTATTATCCTGAATTACCAAACATTTTGGAGCACAGTTATCAGTTTTACCCTCTCACCTTCTAAATTTCACTTGGTATCTTATTATGCAAGCCTTATTCTTGAGAGTGTTAATAAACATCATCCTGCAGAACAGAGACTGGCATCTGCGGCTCACCGCAGACCAGCAGGCCCAGCAGCACTCCGTGGGGAGACAACTTACTTACTCCTAGGGGTTTTTACCTCTAAATCCCTCTTATCTGTTTTGCCCATTCCCCTATCCACCTCTCTTCTGGCAACCGACAATTTGTTTTTTGTACTTAAGAGTCTGTTTTTTGTTTTGCTTTATAGATTCCACATGTAAGTGAAATCACATGATATCTTGTCTACCACTGACTTACTGCACTAAGCATAATACCATCTAAGTCCATGTTGTTGTAAATGGCAAGATCTCATTCTTTTTTGTTTTGTTTTGTTTTGTTTTACAGTTGAGTAAAAGTCCTCTGTGTGTGTATGTGTGTGTGTGTGAGAGAGAGAGAGAGAGAGATTTAATTATTGATGGACACGTGGGTAGCTTTCATATCTTGGCTATTGTAAATAGTGCTACGGTAAACATGGGGGTGCATGTCTTTCCAAATTAGAGGTTTTGTTTTCTTTGGGTAAATACCCAGTGGAATTTCTGGATCGTAAGGTATTTCTATTTTAAATTTTTGGAGGAAATTCATAGTGCTTTCCACAGTGGCTTTAATATACCAATTTAATATACCAATTTATAATCCCACCAGCAGTGCATGAGAAATCCCTGTTCAGCACATCCTCACCAATGCTTGTTATTTCTCGCCTTTTTGATACCAGCCATTCTGACTGGTGTGGTACAGGTGGTTTTGATTGGCAGCCCCCTGATGATGAGTGATATTGAGCATCTTTTCATGTGTCTGTTGGAGCTCTTCTTTGGAAAAAATGTTTTTGAGGTCCTCTGCTCATTTTTTAATTGGGTAGTTTGTGGTTTTGGTGTTGAGTTGAATGACTTCTGTATATATTTTGGATATTAACCCCTTATTGGATAAATCATTTGCAGATTTCTTTTCCCATTCACTAGGTTGACTTTTTGTTCTGTTGGTGGTTTCCTTTGTTGTGCGGAAGTTTTTATTTTGGTGTTGTCTCAATAGTTGATTTTGTTTTTGTTTCCCTTGCCACAGAAATGTATCCATAGATATATTGCCAAGGATGATGTTGAAGACATTACTGCCTGTTTTCTTGTGTCTGTTGTTTTTTTTTTTTTTAAGATTTTATTTATTTGACAGAGAGAAACACAGCCAGAGAGGGAACACAAGCAGGGGGAGTGAGAGAGGGAGAAACAGGCCCCCCACCGAGCGGGGAGCCCAATGCGGGGCCCGATCCCAGGTCTCCGGGATCATGACCTGAGCCGAAGGCAGTCGCCCAACCAACTGAGCCACCCAGGCGCCCCTGTTTGTTATTTTTGAGATATATTTGGAGTCAGTTAGGCCTTTATATGCGGTTTCCTGTATACTAATATGCTCGGTCACATGCTGATTAGACTACTGTGTATTTTCGTTTATTATGATTTGACTTATTGAATGCTACCTGATCTCTCTGTTCTATGATTTTATTCATTGTAGGCCTGTCCGAAGATTTTCATACTAAGGATTCTAAACCTTCCTCTGACCCACCTTGTGTCATTGAGAAACTCTGTTCCTTACATGATGGCCTAGTTTTGGAAGCAAAAGGAATAAAAGAACATTTCTGGAAACCCTATATTAGGAAGCTTTATGAAAAAAAGGTTTGTAAGTAGTAAAGAAGTAATGCAAAAATTATTTCTGGGGAAAGATTTGTTTTAATATGATGACTTAAGAATCTTTTCTTTCATCATAGCTCCTTAAGGGAAAAGAAGAAAATCTTACAGGATTTTTAGAACCTGGGAATTTTGGAGAGAGTTTGTGAGTACTTCTATTTTCAAACTGTTTTAATATTTTGAATTGCATACGTAGAAAACCTCAAGGTTTACTGTTTTTATTGTTTATACCCTGGAAATTTAGAATATGTTTTTTGGGGAGAACATAGGAAGTTCAACTGTTACTCTAAGCACATGGTTTTAAATTTATTGAAAATTTTGTGGCTCTTCTTTTATTTTTTTGTTTTTTTTTTTTAAGATTTTATTTATTTGACGGAGAGAAACATAGCCAGAGAGGGAACACAAATGGGGAGTGAGAGAGGGAGAAGCAGGCTTCCCACTGAGCAGGGAGCCCAATGCTGGGCTCAATCCTGGGACTCTGAGATCATGACCCGAATCGAAGGCAGACGCCCAACAACTGAGCCACCCAGGCACCCCTATACCTTGGTTTTTATAATTAGCTGTGATCTGTAGTTTAGCTTTCACAAAATTATTAGAACTTCTCAGTAAATAAAGTGTTATAAGTGGCCTAAAACATGAACTGAAATGGCAGTTCTGTGAGTGTTTGTTGTCTGTTTTGTTTTTTTCCCCCCTGTAGTAAAGCCATCAATAAGGCCTATGAGGAGTATGTTTTATCTGTTGGGAATTTAGATGAAAGGATATTTCTTGGAGAGGATGCTGAAGAGGAAATTGGGACTCTGTCCAGGTGTCTGAATTCTGGTTCAGGAACAGAGACTGCTGAAAGGGTGCAGATGAAAAACATCTTGCAGCAGCACTTTGACAAGGTAAGCTGGCCTGGGCCAGGAGAGCAGAAATGCAGGAGCAGACATGCCAGACATTCTCTTTTACTTGGGTTGTCGTGTGTGTGTGCACTCGTGCCCGCGCCCACACGCGCTGTACTTCTTCCAGTAGGTAAAAGAGAATGCTTGTCATCCTTAATTGAAAAAGTTGTCTCTGTGTTTACTGATTTAATTTTTTGTTAATATCAATTTTCAAAGTTTAGGGGTAGATCTAAGAGAAAGAGCATTTAATATAAATTTAAATGAATGTATCATGCTGACAGCTGTTGGTTTTGACAAAATGGATCAGTAATATGCAGTCTTTACTTACTCACATAGTAGGCATAGAAAGTGTCAATTGACCTGAGTGTGGCCTTCATCTAGATAGTAAAGAAACTGAGAATCTGTTGTCTTTAGGAAAGTTCTGTTAAACTGAGTTGCAGGATCATGGTGTTATTTCTTGCATCCACTTAGGGTGATGGAGACTAAGAGTTTCTCTTCTATTCTGTCATGTTCATGGAAAATATACAGCTCCTGACAAGTGCCTCCAGAGGCAGTGTGGGTAATTCCAAGGGGTAACTCACCTGTAAGATCAGGCTTAAGACCGATCTGCTTATTCATTCAATAAATATTCTAAAGGTATTCTACATGCCAGGTAGTGTCCTGGCACTGGGAATACATCAGTGAACAAAACCATGAATTTTCTGTTTTTGTATACTACTGTGGGGAGATAGATAACTAAACAAATAAATACATAGGACATCAGATGATGATACATGGAGAAAAGTAAAATAGAGTAGTAGTACAGAATATGGGTGAGAAGGGAGAATGGGTGGGCCTTGGGCTGCTAGAGATAGGGCGGTAGGGAAAGGTATCTCTGAGGAGGTAACATCAACAGAGATGTGATGTAAGTGAGGAAGCAAGTCATGTGAAGGGCCGGGAAATGTGTTTTGGAAGCCCAGAGAACAGCAAGTGCCACACGTTGCAGTGGGAGCATGGTTGGCTTTTTGGAGGAACTGTGAGAATGCTGTGTGGTAGGAATAGAGTGAGTGAGTGAAAGTGTGATTAAAAAGTGAGGGGCAGGGGAACACAGGGACAGGAGGGCTTTGGAAGCTGTAGTAAGGTTTTTTGTCTTTACTGTGATTGGGAGGAAAGCCATTAGGAAGGTGTTATGGAAACAGAGACTGAATCGGTCTGATTTCATGTTTTAAGAGTCTCCTGAGGGGCTGTTTTGGGGGGCAACGTGGAAGAAGGGAATTAAGAGGCTATTGCAGTAGTTCTGGTGATAGCTCATGGTGGTTTGGATCAGAGCAGTGGTTGCACTGGGGCTGTGTTATGGAGATGGCAGTGATAGAATACCTGATGGCTAGTATCCAGGATGTAAGAGAAAGAAGATGGTGGTGACTCCAGTTGTATAAATAGTGTTTATGTGGCATGAAAGCTGAAGGCCTTATGAAGGCCTCTAAGGTCTTCAGTGATCTGGCCCTGTTACCACTCTGAATTCATCTCCTACCACTCTTCTCATTCACTGCATTCATGCCACATAAACCTCTCTTCTCCTTCCTCAGATATGCCAAGCATACCTCAACTCCAGGCATGTGCTCTTGCTCTTTCCTCTGCCTAGAACATGTTTTTTCAAGCTACTCATGTGGTTCACTTCCTCACTTCATTCAGGTCTCTCATAGACTGATCACTGTACAGAAAAATAGCCACCTCCCCCTTCGGCACTTCCTTTTCCTCTTACTCTGCAGTTAGTGTTCCTCTTAGTATTTGTCACTGTCTTAAGGTAGGTGGGTGGATAGAAAGAATTGTTTGACAGTAAGTATTTAGATGCAAAGAGAGGAAAAAAGAATCATTTGTTATGCATCTCCCTGCATTAGAATGTAAGCTTCATGAGGGTCGTGACCCTGCTCTCTTCAGTGCCTGGCACTTAGTAGGCATTCTGTGAATATTTACTATTGACATTTATTCAGGAGGAAGAGTGAGTCTGGGGGGAAAAAACCTATACATTACGATGGTATGTTAGTTTTAGATGCCTCTTTAGGTGTCCTAGCAGAGAAGTTGAGTAGGCAGTTTAGATATACAAGATTGGAGTCCACAGCAGTGATCAGGGCTGTGTGTATGAGGTCTGGAGGCATCAGGATATAGGTGGCTTTTATTTTATTTTATTTTATTTTATTTTATTTTATTTTATTTTATTTTATTTTTATTTTTATTTTTATTTTATTATTATTTTTTAAAATATTTTATTTATTTATTTGACAGAGAGAAACACAGCGAGAGAGGGAACACAAGCAGAGGGACTGAGAGAGGGAGAAGCAGGCTTCCTGCTGAGCAGGGAGCCCGATGTGGGGCTCGATCCTGGGTCTCCAGGATCATGACCTGAGCCGAAGGCAGTTGCTTAACCAACTGAGCCACCCAGGCGCCCCATAGGTGGCTTTTAAAGCCATGGAATGAAGAGAGGTTATCTGGTGGTATAAGCTGATTGAGAAGTAAAAAAAAAAGTCTAAGCATAGAACTCTGAGGAACTCCAAAATTTAGCAGTCTTCACTTGGAGAAGGAATATCCTAATATTTAAAAATATCAATATTTATACCTGAGTCAAAGAAAGACTCCTATTGATCAGAATGCACAGGAAACCTTAAACCAAGAACTAAACAGGGCTACCCAGAAGCCACATGCTGACCTTGAGGACTGCAGGCAGAAGGTGGTTGCTGGGAGTCCTGCCTTGTTCCTGTTGCGGAAGCATGGCTCCCTGTAGGCAGTGTGAGACGCCGCTGTCTGCTGCTGCTTTCCTGTGCACGTGCAAGGTGTTGTCTCCCCACAGCACAGTATACAGGGAGGAAGCTGGCTCCGGGGAAAGCTGGGGAGAGTGGGGAGGAGCCTTCTGAATGTAGTCCACCTACCCAGGTCATCTTAATCTAAAAAAAAGATTATAGGATTAATTTATTTGAAACCAAGTGGAAGTCTTGGCTCTATCCTGTTTAAGCCGCAGAGGAAGCCTGTCGATTTCTATCTGTATGGCGATTTTCTGTGCTCATCTCTATGGCATTAAACTTGAGTAATTTGTTTTGCTGGGTGAAAACTTTGCGAGGTGTTTTTTTTTTTTTTTTTTTTTTTTTTTTTTTTTTT